>RJWM01001269.1:0-162340 GCA_004363535.1 Dasyprocta punctata
TCTTAACCTCCATTGTTCCTAAAATTCATTCTTGGATTTTAGAGAACACAATCTCATACCAGACATATAGTAGGTTGGGAGTTTCGTTCCCCTGTATCAGTGTTAGAGTTTTATAAATAATTAGTGTTTTCCAAATTACAGAGGAGAAAGGGAGCGATGGGGAGAGAGGTATAGGAAGCCCTTCTGGAATTCATCACGGTCTGGAGGAGTCCACATTTGTAGTCCCAGGGAACAGTTTTTGGAATTCCAATGAGTAATTCTAATCTACTACTTCTAGTGCAATCCATGGTGAGAATAACGACACTAAGGCATAGCTGTAGATGTGGGGTGCCAAAGGAGTTCTAAGTCCAGTCATAATAATGGCTAACTGGAACAAAGGCCTTGACCCAGGGCCCAGCCAGGGCTTTATTAACTTGTGAAGAGGGAAGTGGCTCAGGGATGAGTGGCTGCGAGAGTGGCAGGAAGTATGTGAGTGCTGTGAGCTGGGCTAGGTAGGAGGCCTGCAGTCACCTCTGCAGCATGCAGAGAGAGGAGAGTATGCAGAAAGTCACCTTCATATCCCAGAATGGGGCAGTATCTAGCGTTTTGGAGTCAGTGCATCAGTTTTGATGTGTACTCATCATGCCCTGAGAGGTCGTGGCTTCTTTCTCGAAGCTCAATCCCAGCTGACAGCGTGATGTCACTAGGCCTAGCTCACACATACTATTTGTGAACTATAGGTGGGGCATCACTGTCCTGTCCTATTGCTTTAAAGACTGCACATCAGCACCTCAGCTCAACCCATTTGCACTGCTTAAAGCCAGTTGAGGGAATAAAGACAAATCTTAGCCAGCTCTGTACATATCAATACATGGAAATAGCACTGCAGTTAGCCAAAATGGAGACAGATGCTCTTCTTTCAAGCAGCGCTGTCCTGGTGGTCCTCTACAGTGAGGCAGAAAGAACAAAAAGCAAAGTGCTAGAGAACTAGCGAGTGCTTATTGGAGGATGAAGGAAAGTTGGGGTAGATTTTACAAAGCAAATGAGATTAGAAACAGGCCTCAGATGATGGTGGGGTGTGGATGAGAGGGAGAGGCAGCACTGGGGGTGCTTTCAGATGAATGTAAGAAATAGGCTGACTTTTTAAAGAATTAGACAATAAAACAAAAGACTGGAATCTGTTTCCAGGAAACACTCAATGTTTTTGTTGCTGTCCTTTGGTTTTAACCTATGTGACTGGGCACAGAGTCAGGATGAGACAGGAGGCTGGGCAGCCAATATACATTCAAAATTAAAAGTCAAAACACCAGAGTAAACTCACTAGCTTGTGTCTGATAGGAAGCTAAGGGCCTTTTAAAAGCTGCCCACATCACCAAAGCTGACAACTGCCAAGACCCAATGAGCAGGAGGTCACTATCACGGGGCCTGGCCCCAGGTACCTGAGGCCCTGCCTGGAGAATAGGGTCTTTAGGCAGAAAGCTGAGCCTCAACGCCAGGGGTTGGGCTAGGGCTAAGCATCATGAACTCCATGCTGAGCTGTTACACACATTACTCTCAGGAACTGGTGGTTTAATTCTTTTCCTTTTAGCTTCCCAAAGACTTGGAGTCCCTGTTTAAGGGCTGGCTCTCATAGTGATTCAAATGAAAACTGACAACTCAATGAAATTAATAAAGCAATAAAGCATCAAAGATTAAAAAACATACTACTTTATGAAAATATATATGAATGTCAAGTATCTGAAAATATGCTCAAACTCAAAATCAAGAAGGATATGCAAATTTTAACCAATAAGATATCTTTGAATACCCTCTGGGGCAGCTAAAATTTTTCAATGGACAATACCAGATGTTGGCTAGGATGTGAAGCAACCAGAAATCTTTTACTTTGTTTGTGGGAATTTAAAATGGTACACCCATTTGAGAAAGACTTTATAAGCTTCACAATTGTCATATTGTTACAGGCAGCAA
Source organism: Dasyprocta punctata (assembly GCA_004363535.1). Lineage (NCBI taxonomy): Eukaryota > Metazoa > Chordata > Mammalia > Rodentia > Dasyproctidae > Dasyprocta > Dasyprocta punctata. The sequence goes on from RJWM01001269.1 coordinate 1,948, forward strand.
AGTTAGACATTTTATAGGCGGTCAGACAGGGCTAGGTCCTCAAAGGAGCCAGTGCAGAAGCCCAGTTACCTTGCAACTGTGGGGGAGACAGACACCTCCTCCTGAGGGCCAGGCCTCAAGACAAAAGATCAAACATATGCACCCATATCCTAAAAACTGATATTCTAAATAGTTCCGTATCACCCTGAGGAAGTCAGGAGCCAGCATCCCACCCCACTACAGGAAGAGTCACTGCTCTGTAAGAATGTCCGCTTTCTTTTCTTTTCTTTTTTTTTTTTTGCGGCACCGGGGATTGAACTCACAACCTTGCGCCTGCCAGGGCAGGCGCTTAAGGCACTGAGCCTAACTCCCGGCCCTGGATTTTTTGAGGCAGGGTCGCACTATGTAGCTCAGGCAGGCCTTGCGCTCGCGTTGTAGCCCAAGCCGGACTCGAACTCACAACGCTCCGCCTACCTCAGCCTCCCGAGTGCTGGGATTAAAGGCGTGCGCCACCACGCCCGGCCAGAATGCCCGCTTTCTATGTGACTCGCTTCCCCATTTGTCCTTGATCTAATCAATTTCGCCCGAGCAATTAATCTTATTTGTTACTCTGAGTTATGTCCCACCTTATGCCCACCTCACGAATTCTCTTTTTCCCCATCTTGAACCCGTCTACCCCATGATTTTGCTCTATAAAAGTCACTAGAAAAGACAGAGTCCCTGGCAATCTGCTCGGGACCCCATCTGCCTCTCTCTCAAATGGAAGCTTTCTTTCTCTCAATAAATATATTCTGCTCTTAACCTCCATTGTTTCTAAAATTCATTCTTTGAGTTTTAAAGAACATGAACTTGAACTGGACATATAGTAGGTTGGGAGTTTCATTCCCCTATGTCAATATGATTCCACAACCCCTTTCCTTGGTATTACTTAACAAGAATAGCTAAATATAGTCCACAGGTAGATCTACACAGCAGCCTTAGTCACAGTCTCCCCACACTGGAAAGAACCCAAATGCTCATTAATGGTAAAATGTTAAACAAGTTGTGGGATATCTATGCAATATAATGCCCTGTAGGAATAAGAAAAAATTACAGAGGCAACAGCATGAATGGATTGTAAAATCATTATGTCAACCAAAAGAAGCCAGACACAAAGCCTTACACACTGTGTGGTTCTATTTAAAGGAAATTCTGAAAAAGGAAAATTCTAGGAGAAAAACAGATTAGTGTTTGCAAGGGAAAGGGAGGAAACTGTATGGGATAACAGGCATGTTCTACGTCTTGATTATTGTGGAGGTTACTCAGTTATGTATGCTTTTCAGAATCTCTAATATGATCTAAAAAGTGAACTCCTATATATGCAATTATACCTCAAACTTACTGTAACAAAAGATGTGAGGATTGGGGTGGGGAGTGGGAGGAGGGAAAGCCAGACAGTGGCAGTCCTAAGGCTATATGAGAAAAGTCGCTGGACCAGTGCCTTCCTTCTCTGGGACTCGGAGAGAGGATGGAAAGGAGGCTACTCTTTACAGAGTAGTGTGGAACACTGACTAGAACTCTGACGGTCTTCCCTCATGCTTCCAGCCAGTTCCACCTTACTCAGGAACTCATTGAACATGTCATGTCTCAGGAGAGTCCTAAAGTTGTATATTCAGGAAGCCCTTGTGCGTTAGGCTGAGCCAGTCCTGCTAACCTGAGTTCCAATCCCGCACACGAAATTGCCATTCCCCTTACTCCCAGAGTCACTGTGTCCTCATGACAATGTCTGCATCTCTTGGACTAGAAGGCATGAGGTTAGGTTCTTTCAAGGTGATTCTAGGTTGCTATCAACAAAATACAGATTTGTTCATTTTGATTTCTCTGTAGTGATTTCGACCTACGTATGGTTGTTTGTATCACAAACTGGAAAAGAGAAAATGAATGGAAAAAATGGGGAGTGTCTCTGGTCAAGAGTAGAGGGTTAGGAATTCTTTGATTTCCATCAAATACTTCTGTATTGAGTGTATATGTGACTCATTTCAATCTTGCCTCCAACATACATCAGAATCGGGAGGAAAACATAAAATTCTGTGACAGTGACTGCCAACAGGGAAATGTCAGGAAAAATGCCCATGTAAACAGCTGTGCAATTTTATCAGAAAGAAGGCTATTTACATGTGTAAACATCATATTGTCTCCCTAGTGTAAGAAACTGAAAGAGTAAATAAGGTCCAAAAGACACAATAGATGTTGTGAAAAGGAAAGAAACTGCTCAAAAGGAAAGAAAACTGGGATGGGGGAAGAGAGAAAAGAAGGAAGGGGAAAAAATATATATATATACATACACACACACACAAGACAGCAAAGATAATCATACTACTCTTTCTATTAGTTCATTAAAAGGAACAGTGCTTGTACTGTTTGATCAATTTTGCATGTCTATATCTGGTAATCTGAACAACTATCTTGCAGACAACAATATGCAATATAATAATCATTGTTAATTCCCTATCATCTTGTTTTGAAATTCTGTATTTTTTAAAATTCTCTTTAAAATTAAAAAAACTCAATTTGAAAGAATTTAGTGAAATTCTTACAGAATGACTGGATATGAATGCATATATGGCTTTGGGCATTGCATTTCTCATCCACACTTTTGTGCTACCTCCAAGTAAAAAGCAGAAAGGGTCCCTATAGTCTCCTAATGAATATATGCTTTTGATGTTTTGTAACCCTTCAGTTAGATGCTGCATCTTACTCATTTAACCCAAATGCAGTTTTGGTGGTTATATTTATAGGTGGCAAACGATTGAAATGCAGAGAGACTTTTCCAAATATATGGCTCTATACAATTGCTTTCTCTCTCCAATTGAATTAATGGAAACCTATTTTGTATTCTATGAGGTTTAACATTTGTTTTGCTATATTTTTTCTTTGTCTTTTGTGAAAAAAGGGAACTAAGAAATTTGAACATACTTTGAAGATTCAAATCACTAAGTCCAACACAAGGTCTGGCAGATTCACTGTGTTTACACATTTGACAATTAGAAAAAGAAGGTGTGTCCCTCTCAGCAAGGAATTCAGTGAAACTAGTAAAAAAGGTGCATCACCCTGGGAAATGGGCAGAAGAGTGCTTGCTACAGAGTAAAGGAAAAGATGCTAACTTCTTACATTACAGTGGAAGATCAGTGTAAGGAGAAAGCCAGAGGATGTGGGGAAATGGGAACACTTGTGCTCTGTTCATGGTACTTAAAATGGACAACGACCATGGAAGATGTTAGGCCAGGTTTTCAAAAATTATATTAGCTACATATCCAGTCATTTCACTTCTGCATATACATTCAAAAGAATCAAAAACAAGATCTCAAAGAGATGTTTGCACTCTCATGTGTATTGTAGCATATTCATGATAAGCAGGAAGATGAAAGAAATCTAATATCTACTGACAGAAGAATGAATGAACAAAATGCTTTAAATGCATATGGTACAATAGTATTCCACCTTAAAAAAGAATAAAGTTCTGATGTATGCTACAATGTGGATGAACATTGAGAGCATCATGCTAAGTAAAGCAAGCCAGTCATGAAAAGGCAAATACTATATTCCATTTAGAGGTATCTACGTAGTTGCTATAGTTCACAGAAACAGAATGTAGACTGGGCTTTGCCAGGGGCTGGGAGGAGGGAAGGCCTGGAGAGTTCTTTCGTAACTTGCAAGGTGAAAAGTTGTGGAGATCTGTTTCAAAGCAGTGTGTATACACACAACACTAATGAGTCATACACTCGAAACATTAAGATAGTAAATTTTGTTGTATTTTTGGAGCCCTGTGTTTTTAATCACAATTTAAAAAATAAACTTTTCAAAAAGGGAAGGAAAGAAAGAGGAGGAGCAAATCAAAGAAGGAACAAAATCTGAAGGAGCTGGAATTGAAACATTTGAGGTACAACCACAAGTAAATTGAGGTCAGAGATTTTGGGAATAGTGTTCTTTCTTTATGCACTATTTTTATTTGGATAGAAATAAACAAAAGCCTCCTCCTGTAGGTGGTGGAACAGGTGTGTGCTGATTGAAGGTGACAACTCCCATTCTCTTACCTCCTCACAGAACACAGCAAGAACAATATACATTAAGGTCAGGGATGCTGATTCCCACAGGGTAGAGAAGCACTGACTTCACAGGTGGGAACCACAGAGTAATATTTGAAACTTACAGGCTTAAAATATAGCAAATGTTGAAAAGTATGGCAGGTGAACTTATAGAGACTAATCATTGCCCAAAAGTAGGCGGGATAAGTAAATTTTTGTATTTTTTCCTTTTTTATAAATTTAATTTTATTGTTTATTTATTTATTTATTTATTTATTTTTGTCTTTTTGAGACAGGGTCTCACTATGTAGTTCAGGCTGGCCCTGGGCTCACTTTGTAGCGCAGGCTGGTCTTGAACTTGCAGCAATCCTCCTGCCTCAGCCTGCCTAGTGCTGGGATTACAGGAGTGCGCCACCACACCCAGCATATTTTTTCCTTTTTATACTCACAATAGTCATTTGCAAGGTAAGAAATTTCAAAGAAAGATGTGGATATCTTTGGATTTATAGCTCTAACCACTTAAGCTAGAAGGAACCCTCAAAGGTAAATCAGTGCTGTGCTGTCCAGAGAAGGAAGGCATCTAACTTCTAGGGTTGTAAATTTATGGAATTGTTACAGCGAATGTGAATTGTATTTAGAACAGGCACACTTCACACAATTGTGTTAAGTGTACTTCAAACTATTTCCGCTTATTTTGTTTCTACTTTCCATTTATATTTGTTTGGGAGGCTTAATTTCTTCCACAGAGGGCAAGCTCAGCATCCTATGAATTTCTTGGTCACATTTATGAGATGAACGTTTTCCAGTTATCTTAAATTTAAGCATATATAAACCACAAGCTCAGTACCCTGTAATTGTCAAAACTGTGAACTTAGGACTGGGGCATTTCCACATGGCAGGCTTGGGCTGGCTCCAAACAAGGAGGTTACGGCTTGTTTCTCTCTTTTCCCAAAGAGTTATTCTACTCCTCTTGCTTCAGCTGCACTCTCTGTTTATCATTACCACTCATATTTACTATTACTAATGGAGAACTAATAAAGCACTGGTTTTTTTTGTTTTTGTTTTGTTTTGTTTTGTCAAAAAGTCACTGGTCCTGGAGCAAGAAAATGATTTAAGATCCAGAGAGATAGCAGAGGTCAGGCCCAAGACTTGGACTCTGGATGTTAATTTTGAATCCTGACTCTGTCTGACTTGGATATCTTAGCTTCTCCCATCTGTAAAATGGGCATAATAACAACAGTACTGTGTCTGTCAGCATTTCCCTAGAGAACCAGCACCAGTAGGGGATACATATATTAGAAGATTTATTCGCTAGAACTGGCTTACACATTTGTGCATCTCAATCCTGACTCCTCGGGGTGTCTTGGTAAATTTTTTAAAAGGAGCATTACGAAGGATGCACACTGCCATTTATTTTTAGATGCATTTCTATTGATGAATTATTTTAATTTTATGAGTTTTACTGTATTATATAATGTATACTTAACAGGAAAATAAAGTCAATAAAATAAAATATTAAACTTAATATGTACAGAGCTTTTAAAATGAACGTTTTTTATATCAACTGTTTGCTTTCTTACCTAAAAGCAAGATTACTTGCTTAATCTAAAAAATAACAAAAATAAATTCCTATGTGAACTACAATGAAAATACAAAACAAAACTCTGCCACAGAAATAATCTTCACTTCAGTTGTCATACTAAGTCAGTTTTCACAAATGACAGCAGCATACTCCGTACACGAGTCTCGCTTACACTGACAACACGTGTTTTGCTTTCCTGTCTTTTTTGGCAGGACGTACTTGTCACTTCTCTTGCCTGCCTGTTTTGTTAGGAGCTTCCTATTATATTATACAATGTATATAGAAGCTACTTGATATCTTGCTTGTCTTCCTGTTTTCTTAGGAGGGAGGTTCTTGCGATGTTTCAGCCATCCAATCACCAATTTGCTCCAGAATTCTTTCACAGAGCTCTTTGGGCAGATATATATTGTTCTTCCTCTGTGATTGATCTTTTATCAATTCCAGTTCCAATCCTCTGAAGAAAATTTCTCCATGGTATTTCATGCTTTTTATTTTCTTTGTAAACTATTTATGCCTGATACGTTTAGGATAAAGTAAAACACAACCATTGGCTAATGCTTTGTGTTTCAAGTGACATCACTGTTGCTGCATAAGTCATTAACAGCATCTACTTTCATTTTTTTTGTAAAATGTGACCACTTCTGGCTTCATTTGTGTTGAGGATTCACAATCAGTGTTTTTGTTTGTTTGTTTATTTGTTTGAGACTGCGCTTTGCCGTGTAGTCCAGGCTGGTCTTGAACCCACTATGTAATGCAGGCTGACCTTGAACTCACAGAATCCTGCCTCAGCCCCCTGTGTGCTGGAATTTTTTTTTTATCAAGAGCAAATTTTAATGATCTATTTTTATCATGGTGGCAAGCAACTAGGTGTTATTTTTCAGAATTAATACTCACCTCTTGAAGTGACTACATATCAATCAGTAGTTCCTAAACACTTTTTGAATAAATAATTTTCTCACAAAACTCAATAACAATATATTGCAGGTACAAAGTAATATTTTCTGGATAATACTGTTAAAGTAGATAGTGGATCAAACATAAGATACAAGACATGAATAAATTCCATTGCAAGACCTTCCAGCTATCAGGTTTTCTAAGTAAATTGAGTGTGAATTAATCCACATTTCATCCTGATTAAAAAAAATAACTGATCTGTTCAAAGACATAATAGATCATCTCATAAGAATTTCTTTTTATGTGCAATGCTTTCAGTTCTTAATGAGTCATTTTTAAAATTTTAATTGGTGCACGGTAGCTATACATAATGATCACATTCATCATAGGAAATTGGTCCTTGTACCTAGTATAGCTTGATTGTTTTTTGCCCAGTCCTCTCCCCTTCCTTCAGCCCCTCCCCACTTATTTACGGAAGCTTTGTTTCCATTTTTTCCCCTATTTTTTTAATCTTCCATTTCTTCCTTCCCTACTCCCTTGGGATTACAAGGGCACACCACCACATTCAACTTCACTATCAATTTCATCTTCATGATATAACCAGTATCAATACTACTTGTGTTTCTTCCCCATATAATAGGCCAATGTCATGTCTTTTTGAAATCCAAAGATTGCACCATACATTTCTCTATTGGGAACTTGCAACATTTTTTGTCCTTGCAAATAGTTCCTCTGTTGGTCAACTGGTGTTCTTTTAGCAAATGTAACGTCAATGGGTAACTAGTGAATAGATCATTGGTGTTACATTTGAGTTAGTTTTTGAAATAGGTGCAGCAAGTCTGTTCACAACATTATACAGTTATTACTGCACAAATAAAGACCTAGTGGATGAGTTTCAAGATAAATTTCTTTTCTTTTTCTTTGGTACCAGGGATTGAACTCACAATCTCATGCTTGCCAGGCAGGTGCTTGTACCACTGAGCTAAATCTCCAGCCCAAATTTCTAAATTCAAGATATAAAATGTCTTCTCTCTCTCAGGGCATGTGTTTTTATACCATATTTAGAAGGTTTATTTAGTATATATTGTCAAAATCTACAATAACCACAAAATGATGTAAGTTGTTTGTCAATTGTCATGTATTTCAATGGTGTATAAATTGTTTGATGGTTCAAAACAAAGCTTTCAGCAAATAAGTGAATAGCAGACAAGTTGTTGGATTTTTTTTCCTTCTTGGTTGGTCTTTTTGTCATCAAAATGTGGGTGGTTTTGAAGGGAACCAAATATATTGAATGGCATTATTATTCTAAAACTCTCAATGTCCCATCTGTTATTTCTCCATAAATCCTTTATATTCTGATGATTAGAAGGTTATAGTCCTGCTTTGAAGGCTTTTAGTTCAGATAGTGAGGTGTCATGATAAATACATTTTTGAGTATTACTATTGGTACGTAGAGAATGCTTGTATTTCATTACTAGTGTATTTTGCAATATCTTGTAGCATATCATTCATTATAAACTATTTCCAATCTTGAATTATGGGGTTGGCTCTCATCTAGTAGGTTTCTCCTGGCAAGAACCTAGTAATATTTTCCAACCCAGTGCTGAATCGTTCAGGTATACATGACCATTTTGTAACCTTTTGATTAGGCAAATACTCATTTACATTACTGTTTTTTTTCATCTGAACCAAAGTCTTCACTCTTTACTTCTCTGCCTTATCTTGCTTCATCTCACTGCCACAACTACTTTGGCTCACATGAGCCAACTCATCGTCAGTAGCCGGGTCTCCTGCTGACTTGCTTTCGACCTCCTCCCAAAGTTGTAAAAACTGATTTTCACATGACGTTGTACTGAAATGAGCTGATTCTACAGGACGAATCAAAAGAAGACATTTAATAAAACCAATTATAAATGCACAAAAATGAAATACAACATGTAACATAGGGAAAACTCACCTGTCGATGCTTTGACACACATGAATACACTTGCCATTGGTCGTACTCATTGGGTGAACACAAAGATTGTTTCCTATGTTCCCGCAGCACAGCTACTGAGATGCACAGCTGGCTTACTGTTATGCTAAAGTAAATATTTTAATTAGAAAAGTATGATATGAGCGTCCGCTACCCCAAGTGAAGAATTGAGGGGTCCATCAGAAAGATCATCTAGGATAATCTATGTTTTTTTTTTCCAATTTTTCAGTTTTTTTTCTTTTTTGGTACTAGGGATCAAACTCATGACCTCTTGCTTGCCAGGCAAGTGCTTATGCAATGAGCTAAATCCCTGGCAGATAATCTATGTTATTAAGGCCAACTGATTAGAGACTTTAATTATATCTACAAAGTACCTTTACAACAATACCCAGATTAGCATTTTTTCTTTTTTAAAAACTGACAAATAAAGATTGTATACATTTACCACATAAAACATGTTTTGAAATACGTATACACTGTGAAATGGCTCAGTTGAGAAATTAACATGCAATGCCTCACATACGTGGTAGTGAGAACACTAAAACTCTGATTTTCAAGAACTCAGTGCATTGTTATTAACTTGTAGTTCAGTAGATTTCTTGAATTTATTCTCCCTAACTGAAAGTTTGTGTCCTTTGAACATCTCCCAACTTCATGGCCCTACCCCAGGTCCTGGTAATCACCATTCTGTTCTCTGTTTATGAGATCAACTGTTTTATTTAATTTTCAAAAACTTATTAGTACATGGTTGCAGTTCATGCATTTTAGGTCATCTTGGAGAGTGGGTACATGTACATACTACAGCTTGTTTCTGTTTTTAATTCCCTTCCTTCCCCCCTCCTCTAGTTCTCCTTTTCCCCTTTCATTCTCATTGATATTATTAATCTTAGTTCATGTTTATGGCATATAATGTTTGCATTCACTGAGTTTATTAGGATCCCATACATGGCGTATCTTCACCTATTTCCCCATCCTTTACCCATCACCCCTGAGATTAACATTTTTAATTTGATGTAATCTTGTTTGATTTCCTGTGCTTTTGGTATCTGTTAGAAATTCATTGTTTTTACCAACACCTTAGAGTATTTCCCTTGTTTTCATATTACTAATTCATGTCTTCTATTCAGCCTGTAGATTCCCTTTAGCATTTCCTATAAAACAGGTTTAGTGGTGATAGACTCCCCCAGCCTTTGGCTGTAGAAGTCTTTATCCCTCCTTCATTTCTGAAGGATAGGTTTACTAGTACTGTATTCTTGGTTGTTTTTTCCTTCAGTGCTTTGCGTGTAATACCCTACTCTCTCCTGTCTGTCAGGTTTCTGCTGCGAAATACGCTGCTAGCCTAATAGGAACTACTGTATATAAGATTTAACTTCTTTTCTCTTGCTACTTTCAGGACTTTGTCCTTCATTTTTGACAGTTTGGTTGACCATATGTCTCAGTGTGGTCTTGTTTGAATAGAATCTTATTGAGAACTTTAACCTTCCTACACATGGCTATTTATATTTTTTTCCAGATTTGGAAAGTTGCCTGTCCTTTTTCTGAAAAACAAAAAAAAAAAAAAAAACAAAAAAAAAAAAGTTTTTTATTTTTTTGTTTTTCATCTCCCCTTTGAACTCCTATAATTTGAATATTTGCTCTTTTGATAGTGTTTGTCTTAGTTACCTTTTTCATTGCTGAGACAAAGTACCCAACACCCAAGGTTAAAGGAGGAAAGGTGTATTTGGCTCACAGTTTGTGGAGGTTTCAATCTGTAATTGGCTGGTTCCAAGGCAGGGTAGTGTGGCAGAGAGGGATTGCAGAGGAGCAACAGTCCATGGCAAAGCAGAAAACAGCCAAAGCAACAAGCAAGTGACAGTAGCAGTTTCATTCTGTCCCTTTTATATTCTATATAGGCTACCTGACTTACAGCAGGTGCCAAACCAGCCAATGAACTAATTTAATAATCACGTACCCTTAATCCCAGTATCGCATGCTAGATCCAGTGACCTCTGAAAAAGTCCCCCCTATGACTGCATGTGGTTCTGGGGGGACATCTAGACACAAACCATAACAGTGCTCCATAAATCCCATAAGCTTTATTCTTTTTCATTCCTTTATTATTCTTCTCTTCTGATCTAGAGGTTATGCTTTCAAGTAACCTGTTCTTAAGAGCATTGATTCTTTCTTTTTCTTAGTTCTGCGCTCAATGCTCCCTATTTGTTTTTCATTCATTATATTTTCAGCTCCAGAATATGTTAGATTTAAAAAAAAAAAGAACTCAATTTGTTAAATTTATAATTTTGGCTATTATTTTCCTTGTCTCAGGAAAAGAGAAATTGAAGATTTTCTCTGTATTTACTTGAAGTTCAGTGAGATTCTTTAGCAAAGTCATTTTGAATTCTTTGTCAGTAGTTCACATGTCTCTATATCTTTGTGGTCCACTGCTAGGAGATAGTTGTATTCTTTTTGTGGTGGCAAACCATGGCTTTTCATGCTTCTTATTGCTTTATGTTGATAGCACATGTAGACTTCTTATAGTTTTTGTAGGTTTTCTTTATCTACAAAAGTCCTTTATGCTTCACCTATGTAAAGATTCTGGGTGTGCTGTCTGGCAGGGTCTGTAAACAGGCTGTGTAGTCAGGTTCATCAGGTGGATGGCCTTGGTACCTGGATCCACTGGAGCAGATGAACCTGTTGAGTCCAGAGCCGGGAGCCTGGGTCCATGTGGGTGCTTTTGGAGCCTGTACTCTGGGGATGGGTCATAGTGGCTGGCCTGGTGCTGGGTAGAATTTGAGCTTGATTCTGAGGGAGCCTGTACTCTGGGGATGGGTCATAGTGGCTGGCCAAGTGCTGGGATAAGCCTCGTGTCTGCATCCAGTGGAGCAAGCTTATACCTGATTCATGTGTGCACTGGGACAGGCCTGGGTTCTGAGTCTGGGAGGACAAGTCTGGGTCCTGGGTCTGTAGAAGCAGCCCTAGGTCCTCCATCAAGGGGGCCTTTACTGGTGCTGAGTTCTTCTGAGGGCAGATCTAAACTCTAAGTCTGCTGGAGGACAAGGCCACAGAGTCCAGAGTGGAGGTTATGGCTGTGGAGACTGGTCTCACTGGGCAGGTCTGATACCTGAGAATAGGTGTGCTGGCCTGGTGCTGGGGTAGCCTAAAGCTTGGGCCATTGGGCCAAGTTGAATCTAGTCTGTCCTTGAGCCTGGGGCCACAGGAGCTTTCCTGGTGCTGAGTGGGGTCCATAGCCTGTATCCATAGGAACCAGTTTGTCTCCTCATATGAGAACGAGGGCTTTCCAGGCTGGCCTTGTGGTCAACGTGCATGAAACTTGGAATTGCATGACAGCCCAGTGCTGGGAACAGCATGAGACAGAGGGCCACTTGGGCCTGGCCAGTGCTGGGAAGGGGCGGGAGGGTGGAACCTGAGACTATTGGAAATGGCCTGGCACTAGGACAGGCTGAATGACCAGGGCCTTTGAAGCCTGTCCAGTTCCTTCGTTTGCTAAGGCCTAGACTGTTAGCCTTGGCCTGGCAGCGAAACCCACCCAGAGCTGACTGCCAGGAAAGCCTTAGAACCTCAGACGGTGGAACCCAGCCCAATGCAGCAGGCCCGGAGGTTCAGTTGAAATCTCCCATACTGGAGTCTCAGGTTGTGGGGCATCAGCCTAGGGCCATGGGGGCTGGCTTGGAACCTGAAGCTGTGGAGGCTGGTATGGTATTATGAGAGGCCTGAAGCTGAGGGCGTCTAGAACTAGCCTGGTCCACTGAGTTTTACCCGGCGAGGTGCCAGTCCTGGGCATCAGTTCCACCAGGCAAGCCTGGAGTTCAAAGGTATAAGATCCCAACTGGTACTTTGGATGAGCCTGGAGGGTTAGTCCTTGCATACTAGCCTGGAGACTGGGGCCTTGGGGACCTGCCTAGTGTTGACTTTTAGGGATAGACAGTGTTGGGGTCCATAACAACGTCCAGTACTTGTTTCCCTCTCCTTCTGGCACACAGAAGTTTCCTTTCTCCATGCTGTGCTACCTAGAGTGGGAAGGGGTGATGCAGGTTCTTTAGTGGAAAACCGTTCTTCCCTTTCTCTCCAAGGCATCTTTTCTTATTTCTGTGTCACACCCGACTGCTGTAAACACTCACCTAATTTGCCCAGTACTTGGGAGAGTGTATTTTTATCATGATTAATTATATAAATTGATATTTTTGTGGGGTATGAGCACTGGAGAGTCCTTCGCTATCAACCTATTGATGTTAGGCTCCCAAAATTACGATTTAGTTGAATATTTGGAGACTCCAGCCTAGGCCATTTGATATATCAAAAAACAAGAACAACAAAAACCTACCTACAAACCTGCCTACATCAAGTACCTATTTGTGATATTTGTAAGTCACTCTAACAGTATTTTGAACACAGTAAATACTTGAATAATAACTGTCCAATATATTACTTACCAGCTATGTGACACTGAGTAAATCGTGGAGCCTTCTTGATCCTCAATTTCTTCATAAAAGTGAGCACTGGACTAGAAAGTTGTTAATGGTTCTTCATTCTCTTGTAGTCTATAGTTACTTGAGTGTATAATAGGAAAGGAAGCTAAGAAAGCTGAGAATGGAATGAAAAATGAATTGGAGTGAAATAGGGAGAAGCACAAGGGAAAAGGCCATGGCATGGGAGGAAGGAAGTCATAACAAGAAAATTCTCCCACGCATCAAACACCTTGTAAGCAGCTCTCTCAGATGTTGCTGAATAGACTTACCTGTGTTCATGGCCACTCATGACTCCTAGATACCCTGATTTAGCACTGGGCAATAAAAGCCTAACTCACCTGCAGCTTAGAGTTATTTGGGTAGTACTCAGCTCTCTTCCAGGCCTAGGCCAATATTGCTGCACAAACCCAAGAAAAGCTGATTTAAGTTTCTCATTAGCAGGAAACACTTTCTTCTGATAAATTACCTTTATTTTTTCTCAGAGTTGTCTTTGCAAAAAAAAAAATCCTTTCCCTTCCAAGAAAGGACCCACAGTTTATACGCCAACCTGAGGGGTTGAGACAAGGACCCAGTGTTCCCACTTACAGCTCAAAAGTGTCGTCAATCTTGAAAGATAGTGTCATTTAGTACTTCAGAACAAAGATCTTGACATTTATTTAGTTATGACAAGAAGAATGATGCAAGCTATTTTACTCCTTCAGAAAGCAATAGCTAAAAACAAATCAAAATGGGCTAGAAATTACCAGTCAGCCCCCTGAGGAAAACTGAGGTAGACGTGTAGTGATCTAAATTTTCCACATGTCCCCTTGTCACAAAAAAAGATGGAAGCTAGAAGAAATTCATTTGTGGACAGCTAGGGAAAGGAAAGAAAAGAGCCTACTAGACTGTCTGAAAAGTTACAAGTTAAAAATAGAATGACAGGCATCATTCTGTTCTTTTAAAATTTGAATAAAGGCAATATATTTATGTGTTATTTGCAGAAATAAAAATTGAAGTACAAAATTATGAGGTAAACTTCTCTGGATTGGCTGAGGTTCTAGAAGGTGCTCTCACATAAAGCTAATGTTCTTGACTCTAGGACTTCACAGAAGCGGACTTCCAGTTCCCTGAGGTTTCCCAGGTCACGATAATGAAAACTCACATTTCCAGGCTCTCAGCCTCACCTCCATATACCCCCATAAGCGCTCTTCTTTCTCCTCCACTCATTTGTGGGAGACTCTGTGAGTCACGTGGTTATGACTGAACTGTGAGGTTCTGTCAGGAGCTCAGACCCCCTGAGAGGGAAAGCTAACTCCACTCCCACACTGCTTGTCAGGTTCTCTGTCTCCTGCTCCCTTCCTTTTCCTCTGTGCCTTCAAAGTGGTAACTCTTCAAATCTCTAAGGAACCACACCATCCCTGTGGTACAGGCCACACTTAGCCAACACATTTGTAAATGGCTCTATATCCGACCCTTCTCAAGTTATCTCACATGAGCGCCATCCATTTCTGCTGAACCTCTGTCCTACACATCTGCTGTGTCTGGATCTCTGCTCATGCCCCAGGCACAAGTCTTGATTATGCCATGAAGTCATAGGAAGGAAGTCTTCCTGAACTATTTGGTGAAAATAATTCAGGAGACTGAAAGATCATTCTTAGGACATTTTTAAAATTGATTCTGAAATGGTGTTGGCTGTCTCATGACCTCTGAGACTTAACCCAACTGGCTGGAAGGTTGACAGCAGCACAGAGGGCCTGGTCTTGCAAATCCCCAAAGAAGTGAGGAATTTGCCAAAGCCGCAAGGTCCCTATTCAGAGCACCTCGAGGCAGAAACGCAACTACTGCTGAATGAATTTTCAACATAGAGCATTGGGCCCACCTGGTTCTGAGCCATCGCCAAGAGGGACCTCAGGGTACAACTATGACAGACCCCCAGTCTCAAGTCTGAGCTGCTTCAGTCTTGCAGATTCAGGAACCAAAGATTCTGCTCACCCACCTTGACTGACCTCTTCAATTCTCTCAAAAGCCACCACATCACCTGTACTGACATTTTGGCTTTGCTCCAAGCACATGGATAGTATGTTTTGAAGTCCACCAGATACAGAATTTGTAGTTTTACAGCATGATTTTTCAAAAATTTTCTTTGGGCACCCAAAGATATTTTTCTGTTCTCTGATTTCTCATAAGCCAGCCATTAATTGGATTATTGTTCCCTATGTGTAGTTGTCATTTTTTCTCTTGCTGCCTGCAGGATTTGCTCTTTGTCCTTGACTTTCAACAGTTTCAGGAGGCACCGCAGTGTGGGTTTCCTTGTACTCATTCTCCCTAGTGTTGTATTAAAGACAAACTGTTTCTGTTTCCAGGTACCGTAGACAAAAGATCTACCAGACAAAACATTCTACAGAAAACAACTGTAAAACCTGGGCAAGTACAAAAAGCAAGCATGCATAGGTAGTGCAGAGGGAACTAGAGCAGATAAATTACTTTGACCCAAAGAGTCAGTTATCCAGACTAGACTCAAACGCAGTTATGAGAAGACAAGTAGCCAATTTTTTAAAGGACAAAAGATTTGAATATATATCAAATTAAAGAAAGTATACAGATGGCCATTAAGTACATGAAAAGTGTTCCATAACTAGTCTAAATTAGTAAACACATCTAGGCATGGTGGCACATGCCTGTAATTCCAGTACTTGGGAAGCTGAGGTAGGAAGATTGCAGGCTTGAGCCCAGCCAGGGCAACAAGTATATAAAAAACAAAACAAAACAAAACAAATACTGTACACACACAGATACATATATACATATACACACATCACTAGTAAAACCATCACTAATAAGTAGAAATTAAAACCTTAAAAGGATACTTCTGCATATCCACTAGAATGGAAAAAGTTAAAAAGACAATGACAATACATAGGAAAAAGTTGATTAATGATTACTAAGTTTATAGCTAACTAGAAGCAAGCAGTCTTGATGTGCTGTGCCACAGTGGGGTGACTGTAGATAACAATAGTATACTGTTTATTTCAAAAAGCTAGGAGATAGCTAGGTGTGGTGGTGCATGCCTGTAATCTCAGCACTCGGGAAACTGAAGCAGGAGGATCGTTGCATGTTTGAGACCAGCCTGGGCTATAAAGTGAGCTCAAGCCCAGCCTGAACTGCGTAGCGAGACCTTATCTCAAAAAGACAAAAAAATATATATAGGAGAAAGAATTTTGAATGTTTTCACCATAAATAAATAAGTGTTGAGATAGGCATGTTTAACCCGATTTAAACAGTATGTAATATATAAAATGTCACATGATACCCTATTAATATGCACAATTTTAGTTACATATAAGTTAAAAGTTAATACTAGTCTAAAAATTGACAGTCAAGAATGCAGAACAACCAAGACTCTCAGATCCTTCTGGTATAAATATACAATGGTGAATCATTTAGCAAAAGAGTCCAGGAATATTTTGTAAAGTTAAACATACACCTACTACACAACTCAGCAAGTCTACTCCTGGGCAATGGTTTAAGAGAAATAAAAGTATGTACTGTGTCTAATTTACTCATTTTTTTTAACACTAGGGAGACAGATAACAATATGCAATATGTTAACTAGTGTTAATTTCCTATTTTTTTGAAATCCTGTATCATTTTTATCCTTTTTTTGTTTGTTTCTAAAGGAAAAAACTATGTATTGTATCTATGTAAATATGTGTAATAAAGCATCCATAAAATATTTACAGTAGCAGAAACTAGCAAGAATCTAAATACCATCAATCCTTGCCAAATACTTGTGGCAAATCATACTATGAAACATTGTTCAACCATAAAAAGGTATAAATATTAATGCACATAGTAATATTAATGTGTCTTAAAATCATGGTAAATGAAAGAAGTCAAATACAATCAACTACAAAATTATGAATCCATTTACATGAAATTCTACATAAGAATGAAGAAACCATAGTGACAGAATCTGATCAAATTTTGCCTGTGATAGGGATAGAGCAATGGGATCAATTTTAATGGATCAGAAGAAAAACTTTCAGTAGGAAAGAACTATTGATCTTTTTTTGCATGCAGTTAGAAGTCTGTGAGCCACTAAAAATCATCAAACTGTACTCTCAAATAGATAAGATATTCATATGTAAGTTGTACTGTCATTTTAAATTTTCTAACTTAAAAAATGTAAGTGCCTCCCAATAGGTTTTCTATGAATATCAGAAAAATATTAAGTTGGCTTTAGAGTCCCAGGGTCTGAATCTCTGCTCATGCAGTTTCTAGCCTAACCTTTCTATAACTGTTATCTCACCTATAAGGTAGAGACAATGCTACTACTAACCTCATTATATTTCTCAGAGGATTAAATGAGATAAAAACATACATGCTCTCTGTGTTAGCTATCACCGCACGTCTTTTTCTTAAGAGAAATGAATTTCTTCCCCCACTTCCCCCAACCCCACCTAGAACACAGGTTCAGCTGGACTGGTACCACAGTTTCAGTTGGACAGGTCCATCCAAGAACGGGTTCCCCACTGTGTGCTATGGAATTAAAAGCCCCATGGATCCCACTAAACCAAGCAGGATAATGATGTTAGCTACCTAGGATATAGCCCCAAAAGTTCATTCTAGCAAATCTGAAGATTTCCTATTTCTGTTGCTGTTCCATGAAGTTCTAGACACCAGCATCAGCTATTTAGGCTAGTTTATCTCAAAACAATATGATTGGTTAGGAAAAAAGTATCTGGAAATTTCACAACTTATCGTTTGGATGTATTCCTTTAATTGCTGCCCTTGTATCTGCCTCTGTTTTATTGTATAATACCAACTCCCATAGAAAGAAAATAGCCACTGAATTTCTTTCATAAATAACCCTTTCCATTTTCATATGGAAAACCTAGGATACTTCGTCTGTATTCAATTCTAATATCTCTATATTAAACAACATGATAAAGACTGTAAATAAGATTTAAACAAAACTATAAAACATTATGCTATTTTTTAAAAAAGCCTTATTCTCTCCTTTTGCGTATTTTTAGGAGCAGATTTTGAGTTTGGGCTGCTTTTCTAAGCTACCTGGATGGTTAATGTGGCATCAAGGCAAAAATTCTGACAACAACCTCCCCCCATGCCTTCTGAGGCATCTTACAGCGAGCTGCCTTGTGCTCCGTTTGCATCACCGGACAAGTATGCTATTGTTCCTCTGTTGCATATATAATGTAACTTGTTTAAAAATAATTTACATTTACATCATAAATATATCAAACATTATTAAAATTGGACACTGTTTAATTTCTACTTACAATTTCAGAATTGTCATTGCAAGCAGATTAAATGCATTTTCTTTTGCAAGGTTGAGGTGAGAGCTAATGACATAGATAGCAGATTTTTTCCTTGGTAATTAGAAAGGCTTCAGCTTCATTATTTAATCTCCAAGGACAGTGTAAGTGATTATGCTATATGAATGAGTTTCAGTCTGCAGTTCCATTTTAATTAAATTTTTTCACACTATGAGAAATTTGTTAAACAAATATTAACGTAAATGCTTGAGGATATAGGAATTTTAAGTTTCTGTGAGATTATTATTGTAGATTCCCCCTGTGACTCGGAAGAAATTTTTTATTTCCTAAATTAATTTACAAAGCCAAAATGGATTTTTTCCCCCATAGGTATATTTGGTGACATTTATATTCTCACCTATTTTGTTCCACAATGGAATCATCAGATGTATTAAAGAAATGTCCCTTTGACCTAAGAATTCCATTTCTAGGAATTTATCTCAAGAAGGTGAGAACCAGCAATTAGGTGCTTATGGGACAAATTTATCCTGTTGTCAAGCGGGAATTAGCTCTTTAAGGGACAATTATATCCTAGAAGTCTCCCAGAGCTGGTGAGAGGTTGCAGAGCTGAGAATTCCCAGCGTCACGTGTTAGACTAGAGTAGCTTCAGAGGGCTCTGTAAAAGGGAAGAAAATTACGTGTGGCGTTGGTTTCAGCAAGGTGTTTTAATCAAGCACAGGCCAGATTAAATCTGTTCTGTGAGAGACTGCGTGCCAATTCAGCTGTTGCCTGAATCGATGGAACAAGCCAGATTTTTAAAGGTTGTGGAGGCTGTGATTAGAAGGTAGGTAATTGGGTAGCTGTCTATGAGCAAGACAACCAGATATGTATTGATCAGGAAGGAAAAAGTCTGACTTGATTAACCTCCTCAGTGTCAATAAACCAATGGTTGGTTTTAAATGTAATTTTGCTTTTCTCCTTCAGTAAGGGAACAAAAATAGCCCCGGAAGGTGCTGTGGAGAAGGTAGAAGTGTTTCTGAATCAGGAGCCTCCCTGTTGTCTGGGGAAAATACTGGAAAAGAGCAGAATTTCCTTCTCAGACAAACACTGTTTACCCCTTAAACTTCATACAGTAGAATTCAGTTCAAGCTCTACACTGGAGGCTCAGTATCAGATTCATGCCTCCTTGTTCAGCTCTGAGATTTCTGCTGGAGGCAAATGTGTCAAGAAGGAGAAACCTTTCTTGTATCAACAAACCTCTTTTGCACCTCAGTCTTGCTCCAGGGCTTCCAGAATGTCCTGCCATGGGGACCTGGGACCCCTGAGATAATAGTTCATCAGGGAGTAGATTTTCCTCTTCTGGGAAGCAGATGGAATTGACATGCTGGAATTTCAATCTGTTCTCCTGAAGCAGAATCCACTGGGCTGATGCGCCCTCTTGCTGAAGATGCTACCTGTCCTATCTGCAGAATGAGACCAGGTAGCATCTGCAGATCCCTTTTCTGGTGTCTCTGGGTTAGAAATCATAAGCACTGAGTTTTTAGGTTTTTCTGCTTAATAACTGGGAAACATTTGTCCTTTCTTTGCACTAGTGAAGGTTACAGAGAGATTGGACATCAATCTGGGGTCACAATTTGGGATCTGAGACAACCATAGATGGTATCTTGGCTCCTCCACTTGCTTCAGAATAGTCTGAGATATACAGTGAGATGTGGGTGACCCTCTGGGCCTGACCTTCCAACCACTCTTCCACTGCTGCAGAGGTTTGGCTGTGATTTGATGGTGGAGAATCCCACTCCTGGCAGAGCAGGAGTAGAGCGAGAAAACTCTGGGCAGTATGTTGCATTTGGTAGAGAATGCAGAGCACAGAAAACCCTTTGTGTCTCTCTTGTTGTCCTGTGACTTTATCTCACTGCAACAAAAACAGAATCAGTTTGAGAACAGAGGCATCGTCAAGTCTGATAAAAGCTAAAGCAATAATATTTTATTTAAATAGGAGACATCATATATAGAAAATAAAAGATTAATTGGGAATTTAATTCACTGTGAGTTGAATACCACCATAAAACTTATGGCATATATTTGGGTCTATAAAGGATATGCTTATTCGAATGAAGCTGGAAGAAAACAGAAGAGGAGAAGGAACATGTGAAATACCTGGACCAATAAGATCTAGGTATTCCTAAGTCTTGAGTCAGTAGTTGTACTATTCTGATTTCTTACTAATACAAAATACCTGAGGCTGGGTGGTTTTGTAAAGAGAAGAATAACATTTTGCTTAGCAATCCTGGAGGCTCAGAGCAGCACATGGCAAGAGATAAGCAGTGTGCTTTTTCTCTGCTCTCCCTCCCTTCCTCCCCCACCCTCCTTCTCCCTCCTCTTCTCCCTTCCTCTTTCCCTCTTTCTCTCTCTCTCCCTCCCTCTCTCTCTCCCTGTCAACAAGCAATGTGTTTGTTCTCTTCTCTCCCTGTCTCCCTCCCTCCCTCCTTCCCTCCCTCCCTGTCTCTCTCTCTCTCTCCCTCCCCTATAAAGCCAGCAGTACCCAATCATGAGGGCTCCACCCTGATGAGTTTATCTAATCAATATCACTTTCAATAACTTATCTGTAAATACAGCAGTCAAGTTTCTAGTCTGTTAGTAAGTCACAATGAGAATTAAAGTTCAATCTATGAAACTTTGGGGGACCCATTCAAACCATATCTAAACCACAGAATTTATTACTGATTTTCTTCCCCACACCATTGTTTGTCCAAACTTTATTTTGACCCAAGATCCACAGAGATTTTGCCAGCACTTGGGGAGACATTCCCAAGCATCTGACCATCCCGGAGTGCATGGGTACACAGCTGTGTTCATGGAGATGCTTCTGCCTCTGCTTACCATGCCCACTGCCATGGTGACTTCCAAAACACCAGTGGGGACTGTAGAACTAGAAGAGCTAAGCGATCACATCACAAGAAGACTAATTTCACAGCATGCTCCAAATTCCTTTGCTTTCAGCAGTAAGCAAAATGCTCTCTATTCAATCCCTTTCACCTTGAAGAGCTTGAACTTTAGCTCCAGAGAGTCATCTAAGCATTTTCCAGTGTCTAACGAAGGAATCCATACTCTACAGACCTAGGCTTCCTAGCACAGAACTAAGATATTTAAAGCCCATATCCCAGCAGTGGGTGGAAATTGAAGCAAATGTCTTTTTGTTGTTTGAGTTGTTAATGTTTTTCTTTTGATGTATTCAGTATTCTAGAAGCATGAGGAATAAAATGTCTTAGGAAATTTTATGTGAAAGTGGTGCCCAAGGCGGGAAGATGCAAATAATAATTATGCCTAAATGCTTTCATTCTAACATGCAATACTGGCTTCCATTCCTCTTCTAGGTTAAACATTTCAGCTTCTGTTTATATAAACCTTTCCCTGACCCTGTGACAAGAGGCTCCTGTATTTCTGCTAGCTATTATCAAAAGGCAATCAAGTGCATTGATGCCTCCGAGGCGGCCAGAGGAGATTGATTAGCTCTGTCACTCAGGAGGTAGGGCATGAAGGGAAATGGATGGCCCAGGGCTGCACAGGGAAGCTGGAGCCAGAACCCAGCTCCACTGGCCATTGGTGTTCAGAGCAGTTAGGTAGGAACTGACCCGAGGAAAGGAGGCCTGGCTTTCCTGCAGGGTTGGGGAAGCCCATTGGGCCTGGGCTGGGCTAGGGAAGGAGTACTCAGCCTCCCCCTCACTGGCAGGCTGTTGATCAGGGCTCAGCCCCAAAAGGGAGGACTAAGAGAGCCCCCAGGAAGCTGAGTCTGGCCACTGAGGTAGCAGAAGCAAGTTGGAGAGAATGTTTTGAGGAAAGGAGGTGGACTGGGGGCCTAAGCGAGGTGCAGAGGAGGAGCAGAACGGGGCTGTCTGTCCAGACACTGGCAAAGTTTACAAGGACAGGACCTGGGCACAGATCACCCACAGGAAGGGGAGGAGAAGACCTTGCAACTCTAATCTGGTTCAACAGTTACCTGTATTCAGATGAGCCATTTGGCTTCATGCTGCTCTCCCGTCCAAGCAGAATCCAAGACACTGATATCTCTAGCCGAGGAGCAGTGTGACCTGGTATGTTACAGTGCTAGACCCCAGCACCAGCATGAACACAGGAAGATTAGGACCAATGCTTCGTTGTATTTCATGAACAGCCTGAAAAACTATTTGCACCTTACTGTGAGCCCGCCTCTCCCAGGCAGTCAGAACAGGTGACCCTCAGAACAGCAGTCGTTTCGTGCCGCCTTCCAGTGCCCTGGCAAGTGGCATCAGCAGCCTTTGAAAGCACAGTCCTTGGAGAGCCTTGGCCCCCTCCAGGGTGTTTCCATTTGAACTAAGGGATGTCATCCTGCTAATAAGGAGGATGCAGACCATAGAAGAGCTGATCTTTCAGAAGGTGGCAAATCCAATGACTTCTTATAATTTCAATAATAAGTAAAAGAATCTTCTTACTGCTATAGAAATATGTAATAGAGGTGAAAATATTATTAGGCTTGGAGTCAGTGCATCTATGTTTAACTCCGACTGCATCCATTGCTAACTTGTGGTCTATGAGTTGGACTTTAAGCCCTTGAGCCTCAGTTCTTCCATTTATAAAATGGGCATAATATTCCTCTCCTAGAGCTATTCAAATAGTGATAAAGATGACGAAGATGATGAGAATTCATAACACATAGCACACCCCATGCGCCAGGCACTGTTCTAAATACACTGCATCCACTAGTTCATTTAATCCTCATTTCAATCCTATGAAGTGGGTAACCCAATATCCTTGATTTACAGAAGGAAAAAATGCAGTTAAGTGACTGACTTGCACAGAGGAGTCACAGAACCAGAATTAAATTCTGGGCAGCTTCTCTTGACCTTATGCTGTTTCCTCTTGAAGATAATATATATATCTGCCTTGGAACCTCCTATCTCTGCAAAGTATGCACTCCGTATCTATGTCACAAAAGGTCAAATCAAATATTTAATGGCTGCATTAAGTGCTAACCACAAATAAGGAGATATTGTCTTTATTATTATTAGAAGTTGGGCAATTCTTCCCAGTGTAAAAACATGATGCAAATCTGAATGCAGTCACTAAATGCTAACAGATGGGAGGTGAGTCCTTGACCCCCCCCCCCCCCCCGGGTGGCTCAGCAGGGACAGGAATGAGAGGGGAAGGTTGTAAAGGGCAGACAGCATTTTTGGTGGTTGCCCCAAAGCAAATATGGAGCGCAAATGCCTGAAACCTTTTTCTTCAGCTGGTTGGGAAGGGGAATCTTTCATTCTAACAGGCCATTGGTTCTGATTGATGAGCAGAGTAGTTTCCGTTAGGAGCGGCTGACAAAGGCAATTTACAAAGGGGCCAGAGCAGGAGGAATTGAGCCATGCGCTGACAAGGCAGATGGTGGCCCGAGCGCAGTTGTGGGGGCCTCGCCGGCAGCGCAGACACTTGTCAGCTCCCGCTCCCGATGTAAGTGTAGCAGCCACGGTTGTTTTACTTTTCATCTAGGTCTGGGATCAATGGCGAGCTGCTCGGAGGCCATCCATCACCGGGAGCAGGCCGTGAGTTATGAGGCCAAAATTTCAGCGCTGATTCCACAGACCTCCTCCCTCGTAGCTGGTAATGTGCAGGTGAGCTTGCTGGCACCCCACGGGGCTGCCCCTGGGAGGACACCAGGATCCAAGCTCAGGTCTAGAGACTTCTCAAAGCCCCGATGCCTTTTCTGAAGGGCAAGAAATGCTATAGAGGAGTCACACTGACTCCTGCCAAGATGTTTCCTGGGAAGTGTGATGTGTCCTGAGGGTTCTTGCCTTAATCCGATTTCCAAGTTGCTGAGGCACAGTACCTGATACTCACAGCCTAAAAGAGGAGAGGCTTATTTTGCCTCATGGTTTTAGAGATTTCTGTCAATGGTTAGCTGGTTCCAATCAGAAATAGCATAGTAAAAGAAAACTTCTTACCCCGTGATAGCCAGGAAGCAAAGAAAGAGGGGTAAAGCTGGGGACAAGAAGCTACCCTCCCAGGTCATTCCCCAGTGACCCACCTCCACCCGGACCTCACTTCCTAAAGTCACATGAACTGCTGGACTCACCAGTGGGTGAATCCACGATGAATACAATGCCCCCATCTTCCAGTTACCTGCCAAACACATGAGACTTTGGGGGACACTTAAGATCTAAACCATAACATCCTGCCTCCGGTCCCCAAAAGGGTCATGTACATCTCATTGTGCAAAATGCATTAAGTGCATCTCTAAGAGTCACAAAAGACAGAACTGAAAAGTCCAAGCCGAAGTCTCCTCTGAGATTCAAGCCAAACTCTTAGCTGTGAGCCCCTGTAAACATCAAAAAGAAAGTTAGATGCTCTTTGCATACAGTGGCACAGGATGTGTTCCCAATCAAAGGGGAACGGAAGAATAGAAAGGAATCAGACCAAAGCAAGACCGCAAGCCAGGTGGGCAAGCATGAAGTCACGTAGCTCCACATATAGCACCCGAGGCAGGCTGTGGTGAGATGTGAGCTCTGAAGGGCGTGGCAGGTCCTGCCCTTATTGCTAGAGGGATGATATCAGAACCTCCAAATATAATGGAAGGGAAATATTATTACTCCTAACCTGTTAGATGTCTGAAACACTGAGTTCATGTTCTCTAAAATCAAAGAATGAATTCTAGCAACAAAGGAGGTTAAGAACAGGAAATATTTATTTAAGGATAGGGAGCTCCTGCCTGAGAGCGATAGGAGGGGACATCCAGAAAGTGGGTTGACCCCCAACCCCATTTCTCAGGGGAAGTTTTGTACAGCACAACCTTGTGGGTACAATGTGGGTTACAGCTCTGATCAACCAATAAGTTTATAAGCATAGCCACTTCAGTAGTATTGACCTAGTGGGGAAGAAAATCATGTATCCAGTGCACATAGAAAGAAAAGGAACTTCTCAAGTAGGTGAAGGATCCAGGCGTCTTGGTTGTCCATTGAGGTGACTGATGCCAATTTGATTTTATTAGACCAGGCGTTATCACTTATCTCATCCCTTGGGGAGTATGTAGGTCTGGTCCTCTTGTTGTTATCTTGAGGCCTGACCTTCAACTGATGTGTCTCCCCCCACAGTCCTGGTGTGTTTTCACCTTCTGTCTTGACTCTTGTGCAGGCCCAGCCCTATCTGTCTGCCTATAATAGTCCTACCTAATTTAGCTGTCTATAATGCTATGGCCTTGCTTGTTGGAACCCACGTGGCTTCTCTTAGGTTGGCTTCACTTTTCTACATGCAGTTTTTTCAGCAGGTGTTCTATGTTCCTGGCATCTCCAACATCCTAGGGTCTCCAAAGCAACTTTGACTTCACTCTCGAAGCTTCAAACATCACCTTCTCAGGGGCTCATTGCAGGCACTGTGACTCTCACACATTTATTTTTCCGGCATCCTAGACCCTCTTCTGAAATCTGGATTGAAGCTTCATCACTTTTGCATCCTGCATGCACAAAAAAACCAGCACCACATCAATGGTGTTAAAATCTCTCTGTTCAAGCAGTTGGACTGTGGCTGCCCTGGCCACTGCATGCCTGGATGACTGAACTCCAGAAACACTTCTTCCCATGAGCCTTAAGGAGCAGGGCATTCTAGGGCTCTCTTCTCAAAGCAAAATCTTTCAAGGGAGTTTATACTCCAGCCTGTGACGGGTGGGAGCTGGCCGTTTCCTGAGATGTACTCCAGGCATCTTACTGTTATCTCAATGCAAAGTACTTCATTTCTTTTTAACGTTAATGTTTTTAGCAACTATGCTCTCCTTGGCTCCAACTTTATAGACACTTTCTTTCTGGTAAAACTGGAAATTTTTCAAACCATTCAGCTCTGTTTTTTGCTCCTGATTTTCACTATAAATCTAGCTAAATGCAGCCAGAGTTGGAGTGTTAGGCTGCCTTGACATTTCCCCTGCCAGATCAGTGAGTCTACCACCCTAAATCTAGACTCATGCAAAGTCTTAGGACATGGGAGAAATGTAGATAAATTGCCAGAGTGAAGCTTGTATGAGCTCTAGTCCATTTTCCACCTGAAACCTCATGCATCTGGCCTTTATTGTCTACATTCCTATTAGAATTCTGGTCTTTTGAACTCCAACCAGAATCACCCATCAAACTTTGTTTACAGTGTTCTAGGGCTTCTCTAGCCAGCATCTCTAAACCTTTCCAAACTCCTTTTGCAAATCAGCACCAAAGGCAGATGTTCAAGTAAAGTCATAGCAAGGACTTGACTTTTCTGGTACCAAATTTTCACTCCTTCTCCACACCTCCACACTGGAGTAAGCATGTATTAGCCAACCTAAAATCATAAAGAAATATCATCTATATCACCTCCTCATCCAATAGCATCCATCCGTAACTCAGCCACTGCTATTACCAAGTAGAGGAGCCTGAGAACTAGGTGTTACTAGTCTTTCCTTAGTTTTCATGTTCCAGTTGGATTCAGTAGGTCTCACTCCTGAATCTAGAGGTCTCAAACCCTTCTTGTGATTCAAAAGAAATAAATTTTTTATTATATTGAGGCCCAGTATACCATCACACACACACACCTGGAACAAATGTTTACAAAAATCTTCCTAAACACCATGCCTTCTACTTACTTGTATTTAGTTATATTTCCTTAAAGAATGTCTAGTCATGCCATTCTTACTGGTAAAGGCCAATAGCAAACACTTATCTACCAGAGGCAAAGTCAACCTGGTTTCTGTCATGGACAGGTAGCCAGATGGTATACCATAATGCTTGGAATTCAGGATTCTTTGTTTGTAGCCGATTAGTAACAGTATCTCTAGGACTAAGATGGATGGTCAGCCTGCTGAAGCACTGCTAGACTTGTATAGCTGGAAAAAAAGAAAAACTACCTTCTATACAGAAGCCAGACTTGAATCATCAGACACAGGATCAGGGAACCTTCCCAATTTTTAGGCCTGACATGGTCCACAGATCAACAGTTTCCTGACTAGAAAGATATGACATACACTTGAGCAACAACCTGATGACAAAATTATAAGACTGTGAGTTTTCCCCCATCCTTCTCCTGAAAGACTATTCACCAGGGTAGCCACCCTGGAAAAGAAAATGCCCTCCTATTTGATGAATTATGTGGGCTCTCAGAATTCCACTGTGGTCCAGGAGCCAGAATAGGGAGATCAGGAAAGAAGATGATTGGGTAGCTAGCTTGCCTCTTCACAGTAGCCCACTCTACACTTTAGGGTATATATATATATATATATTTTTTTTCCTCCCTTTATATTCATCCCAAACTTGCACTGCAGAGCTTGTTTTTTCCCCTCCCCTTCTGTGGTTGTTTTCCTAACTTTAATAAATGTGAAACTTTGCCACCAATAAAATTTGGTATAAGTTTATGTTTTGGTCCACATCCATCCTTCTATCTATCTGATAGGTCCAACCTACCTCCACAGGCTCTAGAGTATATAGTTAGATTAGATAAAATTGGCTCTGTGTTTGGTAGAGCAAGGCTTATTTTTTAGACAAGTAAAACGGAATAGTTCCTACTTCCTCAAAATAGAAAGGCAAAACTAATCCCCCATTTCTGGGAATTCCCCCAAAATGAACTGTTTACTTTTGTTGTCTTTATTTAGCATACATAATTGCAGTGAGACAGGGAGCATTAACCTCATCGTATAGATGAGTTACACAGGTTGGAGAAGATGTTTCTGGGAAAACCTCCAGTTCTCAGGTCCAGAACTTTGCTACCTTCGCCGATGTGCCCTGTGGCTGGCCTCAGCCCTCAGCAGGCAGGTCGTCAAGCATTTTACCCCTGATAAGATTCCTAACAAGAGTGTGTTGCTAAGGACTCCTTTGCATAATAGATATTATGATCATGAAATATTTTATTCCACACTTGCCTTCTGCTTGAAGACTGATTGTGGACACTGAAAGGAGTTGTGGAATAAGCTTCACTAATGCATAATTAATACACAGGGTGATTCAGTTAGTCAGAACCCCCCCCCGCACACTTTTCTTCCTAAAAAATTTACATTTATATTAGAAATTTTATGAGAATGTGAGAAGGGAATAAAAATCCCCTGTAGTTCTTGAGATCCTCTTCACTTCACGTTTTCAGATGTGGTTTCTCTCAGCTGCTGTTATTGGCTCTGAAGTGCTGCAGGGAGCTTGGGAAAGGTCTGTCTGCTGTGGCTGAGCAAAGTGATCCCCTCCTCTGAGTCAGAAATCAGCCTGTCCACCCAGGGCACCCCTCTTCCCATCCCACACTACAACAGTCTTCTCCTTTTGCTTATTCTTCTTCCTGAACATCTCTCCAGTGTGACATCTCCTCTCTAGTCCCATCTGCTTGTCTTGACTTTATAAGACTTTCCAATCCATCCTTCTAGCTCTGTTCTCTTCCTCCCATTCTTTTTCTACACTGTTGCCAGTAGCCATCCTCCTGGAGGATGGGTAATACAACGCTTCAGTGGTCTCCTAGGGAAGAAATGTGTTGTTTGTATCTCGCATCACTTGGAACCAACTCCCAGCCCTTCCCAGGTCAGGGGGTGGGTACTTGAGCAGGCCTTCCCCAGGATAGTCTATCATGGAGTCTGAGTCAGTGATGCCCACAGGGCTAACTCAGATTGTCTGCAGAGACTTTGGCTAGAAGTCTGAGGAAAGTGGCACCTGTTTCTCTCTGAGATCATTCATCTCTAGTGCTCTGTCACATGAGCATCAACTCACTGAGAATGACTGTAAGTCAAGAAAATCTGAGCAGAGAGCAAGGAGGAGAGAGTGAGGATTTGGTTTTACCTGCAACCATAAAGTCCTGATGAACATAATCCCTGCAACCAACAGGATGAATTCCGTTGCCTTATCCTAGAACATGGCTCTCCCCAGGAGTTGGCACTCTCTTGCTTTTCCACCCCATCTTGTTACTTCCTCTCCACCAGGCCCCTTTCACACAGCTCAGCTCAGAGTGCCTGGGGTGTGATGTTTGATGTGTGGGATCCAAGCGTGAATGCAGCTGTTCACCCTGTGCAGTGCGATCTCCCAGTCTCTGCCCAGCCAGCTCCCTCTGCTCCTCTGAGACCCAGCTCAGCTATCGCCTCACAGCTCTCCACCGTCAATTCAAACCCTCATCTCTGTTCCGGCACCACCATGACCGATGCTGTCAGTTACTGAACCACAACTATATTTGTTAGGCTTTATTGTTGTTTGTTTCTTTCATAGTTATATATTAAAGTAATAATGGAATGTATTTCCAGTTACATTTAATGTGTTTTTATGCTTAAGGTACCAAGTATATAAAATAAGTTCTAGAGACTAACTTTTCAATGCATTTTGGCAACAAGATACAACTATCTAAACCACATGAAATATCTGGAACATATCAAAGATATCTGGAAGGTCCACTCATCAGTTCCCCCCATGTCAATAGATAACTGCTTTATGGTTTCCATAGATTAATTCTTCCTGTTCTAGGGCTTCATATACATGAATTCATGTCATATGTACTCTTTTTTTTTTTTAAGTCTTACTCTTTTTGTTTAACAAGATGTTGGAAATGTTTTCAAAATTCATCCACACCATTGCATCTACCAGCAGTACTTTCATTTTATTGCTACATAGTATTCCATTTTATGCTACAACTTACCACGATTTGCTTATGAACAATGGCAATGTTTCCAGGTTTTGACTAACAAAAATAAGGTTGCTTTAAACATTCTCATACAGGTATTGTGGTGGACAAATACCTGGAACAGATGAAAAGTGAGAGAGACTCAGGGATGCAAACTGTTAGGGCTAATCGGCTGCGAAGGGAAGAGGATGGGACCGTGACTGGGCCGTGGAGGGAGAGCTCCACATGGATCAGAGTCTGAATGACTCACTTGGGCACGTCGTGGTGTCCCCTGCCAGCCACGAGTGCTGCCCGTCAGTGTCCAGGTTGGGCTGAGGTGGGTGGTCCTGGCTGCCCTGCCTCAGTCACAGGCTGAGGGCTGCCCCCGGAAGCATGGAACCCCTGGGGAGGTAGTGTGTTCTAGCCGGGGTGGAACTGGAAGGCACAGACAGCTGAAGCTTTGCACCCGGCACAGCCCCGCAGCTGGCCCGCAGGCCGTTCCCTGTCAGAGTGTCTGGGTTACTCGTCTCAGTGTCCCACAGTCTACTCCTGGAGCTGTCTGTGTCTACTCTGTGTAAGTTTGGACAGTGGGGTCCCAGGGGGCCTTCTTTCAGGAGGAGACACTGAAGAGAGAGGTGAACTAGACAGGAAGCCTCACTGCTGCAGTCAGTCTTGGGGGCACAGTGCCGGCTCCCTCCTCCAACACGTTGCACCCCCGCGGCTGAAATCCATGCTTTTCTCAGCCCGGGGCTGTGCACTCTGTCCATTAACACTCATAGTTGGGAGCAGGAGTACAAAGAGGCGCCCAAGAGATTTATCTGGGGTTCACAGCAACTGTTCCTCACCCTCGCTGTAGAACGGGAACCCTATTCCTGCTTAATAAAGTCAGTGGCTCCTCTCGAGGTAGTGACACCTCTTCTCTCCTGCTGGGCCCCGAGCTCTGGAGGACAAGGTGCCCAAGTGACAGTTGTAACTAACATTTCAATGGGACTCTTCCCATGCCTTCCAGAGAGACTGTGTTCCATTTGGGGACCAGAACATATGACTCCACAGAACCCAGAGTTCAAGGATGGGGAGCACAAGATCTCTCAGCTATTCACTAGGTGTGATGGGAAGTGGGACCTTCCTTTTTCTACCTCTTGTTTTGAGGATTTACATAAACTTCCCATCAAAGACCCAGCACCATAGAAATCTTAGATCCAATATGCAAACAACATGTGAAGGTCAGTGCTCCATTCTTGTGGAGTGCAGCACTCAGCCATCGTTTTATGGCTCAGCATGTAGATATGATTGGTGCAACATTTGGCCATGGGCCACATACTGACTTTTTATTACCACTGTAACAAAGTCACACAAACTTAAAGTCTTAAAAGTTATTACGCTATAGGCCTGAAAGTTAGAAATCTATAGATTCTCAGGGCTATGTTTCTTCCACGGAAGAATCCTTGCTTTTACCAGCATAATTTGCCTCATGATTTCTTCTATCTTCAGAGCTGGTAACGTAACATCTTCAAAGTACTCACTCTCTCTCTCTTTTTTGCTCTCACTCTCGCTCTCCCCCTATCCCCCCCTTCCTCCCTTCCTGTTTTCCTCTTTCTCTCTCTTTTTGTCATTACAGTCATGTGACTTGCTTTATAAGAACATTTCTAATTATATGGGCCCACTGAATTGTCCTAACTTATCTTCCCATCTCAAAATCCTTAATTACAAACTGGGCCGGTGGTGCACGCCTTTAATCCCAGCACTCGGGAGGCTGAGGTAGGAGGAGCGTTGTGAGTTCCAGGCCAGCTTGAGCTACATCAGAAGTGCAAGGCTGGCCTGAGCTACATAGTGCAACCCTGTCTCAAAAAACTAAGGCTGGGAGTTTGGCTCAGTGGCTTAAGCACCTGCCTGGCAGGTGCAAGGTTTGAGTTTGATCCCCGGTGCCACACACACACACACACACACACACACACAAATCCTTAATTACAAAGCTTCTTTGTTAAATAAGATAACATAGTTAAATATTCCAGAGACAGTCTTGTTCTTCAGGGGATATCTGAGAAAGTCTGGAGACTTTTTTGATTCTCACAATTGAAGGGGAGGATCCTGGCATCGCGGGGATCAAGGGCACAGGTGTTAAACGTTCCTGTTGTAGCGGGCAGAGCCCCCCACAGTGAAGAATTACCAGGCCGAGATGTTAGTGGTGATGAAGTTGAGAAACACTGCTACAAATTGATTCTCTTGGAGCCTAAGGAAAAAGAATCAGATTGATGCATATTTTAATTTTTAACATCAATGTTAGATGCATCTTTATAGTACCATTTTTAGAGTTCTAAGAAAAAAAAATGTAGTCCTAGATTCTAACCTCAGCCAAGCTATTGAGAGAGACAGACATACAGGCAGACAGAAATATCCCACCAGATCCTGAAGGTCTCTTTCTCATGACTTCCTTGCAGAGTTTGGACTTGCTTAGCCAGCCCTTGAATTAGGGACTCTTATTACTCTTATTACACTACTCTGCATATTCACCGGGCTTCCAGATTCTCAGAAGCCTGTCAGAAGTTTTCACAGCCCAGTATAGACCAGCTCTGTCTCCCCAGGTATTCCTTTTACATTTTTGGCCGGCCTCCCTCTTTCTTGCCCCAGCTGGTATCAATACATACAATGCTGCAATATTGACCTTCTGTGATTGATGCTGATTGCTATTGTTATCAGCATGCCCTGGGAATAAGGCTGTTCCACCGAATTCCAAATCAGGACACAGAGTGACAAGACCTTGGGGCTTGCTTTCACTCTCTTTTTGTCTTCCTGTCTTTACCTTCTCTCTCTCTCTCTCTCTCTCTCTCTCTCTCTCTCTCTCTCTCTCTCCTTCTCTCTCTCCCTCTCTCTCCCCCTCTCTCTCCCTGCCTCTCTCTCTGTTTCTTTTTCAGGTTTCCAAATCAGAGAGATACAGAGAGAGATGGGGCAGCAATATTTTCAAGCCTGAAAACACTTATAAAATCACCTTTTCCCCTCATAATTCATTTGGAAACATTTGAAGTGATATTCAGGAAGATCACAAGCATGGAGTTCAGAAAATTAAAGGTGTTACAAAGAAGAGACAGTGTCAAATATAAGCCAGTGTGTGAGAAAAGTTAGAGAAAGTAAATAAAATGAACTCATTAGACCTTGATGCACATAGAATCCTCACTCAAGAGGACAATAAAATTCAGGAGACACCATCTTAGAGATGTAAATATTTAAAGGCACATAAATATTGCTTAACGTTATGTCAAAAGGCCACCAGAGGAATAACAACAGAACCATAACACTGAAGACAGATCATTTTATGCCCTACTGTATGATTAGAATTTTTAAACTTGTGAATGTATTACTCATATAATAAAACCAAAGTAGATTAAAAATATCTATTTAAAAAATTCTCAATCTCTGTGATTTTGAATGTACAGCTAATGTTTACAAATAAGGATTCCCTATTGTTTATTATCTCATGAAAAGGAAGAGAACTAGATGCCACATGCTGTCAACAACAAAACTACCACATAAATTATGATCTATAAATTCCATTATGTAGTTATTAAAGTAATTGTTTTATTGAAAACTAATGTAGAAATATGACAGATGGGCCAGGGATTTAGCTCAGTGGCGTAAGTCCCTGTCTGGCAGGCACGAGGTTGTGAGTTCGATCCTCGGTACAAAAAAAAAAAGAAATATGACAAATGTTGGAAAAAAATGTGTATACCTTTATAAAATTATTCATTTTTGAAAATAAAAAGCTGAGAGGGAATTGTCCCACTGACAGTGGTGCTTTTGTTAAAGTAATAGGGTTATAAATAATGCATAATAAATATTTTTCCTTTTAAAAATTTCCCCAAGTTCTATCTGTAATATTACTTTTATAATTAAAAAGCAGTTTCCTTTGAAAAGAATAGGAATGACTGCTTTTAGATCATTCAAGTCAAACAGCCTGCTATTTTTTTGGAAGAAGGTCCTCAGTCTCTTCTTAAACAGGAGATTGCAAAATTACTACCTTCTGGCCGAAACAGAAAGCCTCAGGGTTCTATCAACAAACAACATCTGTGACTCGCTTGCTTTTCCTCTCTCTCTCTCTCTCTTTCTCCCCACTCTTCCTTCATTCCTTCCCACTCGCCCTTCTTCCTTGTCTTTCTCAATGAATGGAAAGCAAATTTCAGGACCTGTGTATGGTGGGTGTGGCGGTGGGGGGGAGTTCTGTCTGTGTGATTTTCTGTTATGTGAGTCGAGACAGCAAAGTAGAATGTCATCTGATTAAGCAAGGTCAGCGGGTTTTAGTAAGAAGCAGTCAATGCTAGCCCCTAAGAGACACTGCAAGAGATTTTGACCCAAATTAGTCTGAAGTTTTGGGGATCTTCAGGGATAGATTTGACTTTAACAGCAAGATAGTGAATCTCAGACCCTACTCAACTGAGGCCACATGCAAGCTCTGCTCTGCATAATTTCAGACTTATGTGTAGGAGAAAAATAAACTTACATTCAGGTTGCTAAACCGCATCCTGATCACACAGGGCAGTGGCAGTGGGAGATGTTTAACAGCACAGCTTCTGGGTGGTGATCTGCACATTGTCAAAATGGTTTTTAGCTCAGATACCAAAAATGGAAGAGCGCTTTATAAAATTAATTAAATAGCAGCATAGACTTTTCCCTGTGACCATAGATGGAAGGAAAACAACACTTGTGAATGTATTGGGACTATGGATGTGTTCCTTGGAAAGATGTCTGAGAGGGATGCAAGGCTTCCCTGGAAGTTAGCACTAAAGGGATTCAAGTGAATTTGGAGTCTGCGTACATTTTGCATTAGTGGGAACCTGAAGCAAAAACACATCATCTCAAAGCTTTCCAGCCTGAGACAGATGCTAACAACAGAATTTGCATAGTAATGGAAAACAGAAGCCTAGAGCAAACCCTAACCTGTCTGCTTCAGGCTGATTTTTACTTCTTTTCAATAAGAAAGTTGGAATTTGTATGGGCATACCACTAGATGTCATTCACAAATTTTGTGTGCATGTGTATGATAAGATGCATGTAACTCTTATTCCCAAGTATGGGTTTAGGTGACCTCAACTCATCATTTTTTCTCCCTGAAGTTTCAAGTTCCTCTTTCTGTCCATCGGAAGAACTCAGAATGAGTCAAAATATTCAAATAACTTTCCCATACAAGGAAAGTTGCTGCTTATAAGGGTTCTCAAATTAATCCTGTTAAAGCAAGGTGATTAGACCTTGTTAAATTTTAAGGAAAAAATGCACTACCAGAATCAGTATGATTTCAGAAGGCACACATCAGATAAATTCATGAAACTACCCATTTGTTTGTTTCTTGATATCTTGACTCCAAAGGTTTAGCTTGATCTAGGCCTGAATGCAGTGGTGGGGAGCAACTGAAAGAACAAATTTAGGTGATTCCTGACTAAGGCTAATTCAACTCTTAAAATTTCAAATATATTACAGATACCTAAGGAAGTCAAATTTAGTAAAAGTTGGGAGCACTGTTCTCTAAGCACTCTAACTTTCCTCAGAAAGTCAGCATAGACTTATACGGCTGGGTCTGCAAAGCTGATGAGACAGGAAGGCTGCTGGGTGCGAGGAAGATGCTACAGAGAATGTTCTGGACCCTTCTGTGGATTTCTAGGTAAATACTGAGAAGTATGTCAAAGAAATCCAGGAAGTCTGGGACAAGAGAGTTTATGAAATGATTAGCAGTTCTTATTAACTTTATGTTATTTTAAGGATTTTGATTTTATTTAGTTTTGGAAAACCATCATTCTACCTGAAAATTTCCCTTGTCTCTACCTGATAGTTACTTAGTGACTGCAAGACCATCCCAGTGATATTGAATTGGTATGTGGAGGAGACAGGCTAGGGGCATAGGGAAATGCATGTCTTAAGGACTGAGTTCAAATCAACCCTTCTGTGTTGGTTACATTTTTCTCATTGCTGAGACAAAATACTTGACGCCCAAAATGAAGGAAAGAAAGGTTTATTTAGCTTACAGTTTTTGGAGGTTTCAGTCCATACTAAGCTGGCTCCGAAACAGGGTGGTATGGCTAAGGGGCAACCCTGATGGTGGCTGCAAGCGACAAGAGTGAAAAGGGCAAAAGGGAGAAGCAGGTCTCTTTCTCTCCATTGACTGTATGCCAGTTACCCACCCCTGGTGGGTGCAGCACTCACACCGCCAATCCCAGCACTGGACAATGAGCCAGTCACAAACTCTAGATTCAGCTATCTTTGAAAGGTCTGCCCCTCATGACAACATGAGGTTTTGGGGGGACATCCAAACACAACCATAACACCTGCCAACAAATAATCACACTGTGGATAGCAATGCTATTTGGATATAGGAAGACATAGGCGGCTACCATATAGTCAAAGTAATGCTTGTCCAAAGATGCTTCATAGGATATCTGGGAAATAATCCAGTTGATTGGGTTGTGCATAAAGATTTTGGGCCAGAGTGGCAGAGGTGTGTCTTGAGATTCAGAACCTGGAGGTATTCAGAGAAGGTCTGGTATTCCTCAGGACCAATTTCTCCATCTTTACTCCTCAAGCAGAGTAGTTCCTACACAATTTCATTCCTCATCTGGTTGGAGCTATTTCTAGGCATTTTGTGTACCATCAACCTGACTCCTAGTCTCCTCCAAATTAATTACCAAGAGAGGGCTATATTAATCAGCTTTGACACTATGACACTGTGACAAAATACCAGAGAATAATAACTTAAATATTGAAAGATTTATTTTTGCTCGTGATTGGGGCTTCAGACCCTGGTCAGATGGCTCATTTGCTTTTAGGACCGAGGTGAGGTAAAACATCATGGCAGAGAGACATAGCTCAGTAAAGCAGCTCACCTCATGGCAGCAGGGAAGCAGAATGAGAGAGAAAGAGTTTAAGGACCTGGGGACAAAATATATGCTTCCAAGACATACTCCTAGTGACCTGTTTCTGCCAAATGGACCCCACATCCTGGTAACCCATTCAGCTACAAACTTATCAATGGATTAGTTCTCATGATCCCATTACCTCTCAATAGCGCCACACATAAAGGCTTCCCATGAAACTTCGGGACACTTCATAGTTAAACAGTAACAGTGTAATTTTCATGGTCTCTGTCCTTGCCTCTTCTGTTTGTGGAGTCCAATTAGGATCAGTGCTTGAAATCACTGCTAGGAAAAGATTATTTGAGATTTCCTGAGTGATATTTGGTTCTTGGGGAATTCACGGTCTATGTTAGTTATCTTTTCATTGCTAAGACAAAATATCTGACATATACAATGTAAAAGAGAAAAGGGTTTATTTTGCCTTATAGTTCCAGAGGGTTCAGCCTATGATTGACTGGATCCAAGGCAGAAATGCTGTCACAGAGGAAAGCTGCTTACCTCGTGGTAGACAGGGAGCAGAAAGAAAAGGAGGATCCAGAGAGGAAGGAAATGGGAACCAGATACGCCCTTTAAAGCCCCAGTGACCTACTCCTCCAAAGGGGCCCTGTCTGCTATTCACATCACCTCCCAATAATGCCATTGAAGTATGGTATTAGTGGTTTAATCCACTGATGAAGTTAGATCCCTCATTATCCAATCACTTCCCCAAAGCTCATCAGCAACCAAGTTTTCAGCACAGTAAGCCATTTTGAGAAACCGATAGATCCAAACAATAGCACCGTCTCAGAACAAGTACTTGCGGCGTCTGAGAAACAGACATTCAAAATGCCTGCAGTGGCCAGTAGAATGTTGCCCTGTGGACCTAACTCCCATTTCCAGCTCTGTCCACAGGCTCTTCTCCTTTTAGACTGGTTTTGTGAAGTTTATGCCCCTGAGAAGTAATGCAAGTGAGTCTCTCTTTTCTGGCAAAGTAACTTGACTTTGGGGGGAAGAAAGGCTACAAATTGCTGGCTGCTTCAGTGAGATGGCATTTTGCAGCCACACACATATCCTGATGCTTTTATGGACACAAATTATATTACTATTTCCTGAAGGCACAAGAGAAAAATGGTCTTCCATGAATGTTCTGAGATCACTTTGTGCAGTAAATCCACATTAAGGCAGTGCAACAATTCAAGATTCCCTGACAGAGCTGTCCACCAGTAAACAATGGGTGTGGGCGGGTCACGTCTGAGAATACCCTGAGAGAGACATTCCAAATACTGGTCCTGCATTGTTAAGAGGAGAAATCTTACCGAGAATGCTGGATTTGAATTAATTGTTCTATGTGTTCGTAAAGCACCCTAGTACGATAACGTCAGTGAGAAAAAAAACCGATTAGTCATGAAAAAGGCTCTCGTCTAATTGGAAAGCAAAAGCCAATACACTGCAAAGCTGGAGTCAGCACCTGGGTTTGTGTCCTTCCCAAGGCATCTCAGAGAAAGGTGAAAAGTTTGAATAAATAAGAAAGGAGATAGCCAGGTTGATCTGAGCTGTTTCTCTCCTCTCAGTCAAGCAGATTGCTCTTTAGCCTCTGGCTGATGTCAGCCCTGAGCACTGTCATTTTGAAGTACCGAGATGCCAATGTTGGTCTAAGCAAGGCTACAGGTGACAGGGCTACTTGGCCACAAATGCAAATGTGCCTCTGAGTGGCTAGATGTTCCCTCGTTGTCTCCAAAGTGCATTCGTTGATGGTATGGTGGTATGTGCTCAGGCTACCCTAAGTTTTGTGGGCCCAAGATTCATTTGGTTAGGTGTCCAAGGCTCCAGCCACCATTTTTGAAAGCTGCCCTGGAAAAGAGGTGGCTCCAGATGTCACTTTTGTGATAGCATCTGGATGCTCAGGCCTGCTGTGCTGTGAGGGGAGAGGGGGTTTTTATGACTACGCTCTGGCCTGTTGGGCCTTGTCTCCTTCGGTAGCCTCTGCAGTCTTTGAGCACATTTATTTGGGGCCCAATTGTGTTCCTGGAATGTGTCAGTCAGCTGACATTTTGGACATTATTCAAAGCCCAAGCATGCCCAAGCATGTCAGATCCAAACGTACCTTCCTCCAGGTTGGAAGGAAGCTTGGCTTCCTTGCCTGTTCTTTCTGCTTACTCACAGGGGTGAACCCTGTGGCAGATGACAGGGGATACCTGCAAGGGCTCCCCTGAGAGCAGGCAGGTAGAGGATCAATCTGGTCAGCTCCTGGCTTCACACTTGGGTTTAGGAAAAGGTCCAAATTGCCAGCTAACTGATATCCTCTGGGGAGTACGAGGAGGCCTGTAAATAAATCTCAAAAGATTCTGAAGCCAGAGAAAGAGGCCTAACCCAGCATCCACCACCTTCTATCCCATGAAGTGTAATGGAGAGGGACAGATAATAACCATAGAGCGGGGTTGGGATCAGGACCTGGATCTTGGCTCCTATGAGTAACTTTCAGTGGCAGAATCAAGAGCCAACTCCCAGCCCTCTGGTCGGCCTTGTTTCTAGAGCACCAAGACTGTGGCAATGGCAGAGAGATACAAACGGCAGGACATGTAGAAAGACCACAGCTCTCCTATTTCTAATTTACCACATCAATGACTTATGACCTATAAAGGTAAATGTCCAGACCTGTTACCTATGCTCCCCCACTCACTTCTCCCTGGCTAAATGCTTCTTCTTCAGTACCTGGTTATTTCATAAGTTGGGCAACCATACTACACTTAAAGTTCAAGTTGGAAGATTTGCTGAATACAGAGCAATCCTTGAATAATAGTGTTCAAAGACAGTAATTTAGTCTTTCAAATTTTGAATCTGTGCAAGAATTTCGGAACCGATGGGGAATTCTAAAGAGGTAAGACTGGACTCACAAATTAAATTTTCAGAAAGTGGTGTCAGCTACAACAGCCCATGGCTTCCTACTGGAGAAGACGGCTAGAATTGAACTGGGTTTTGTTCTCCATCAAACAATAGGATTGTGACTGGGATCATTCATTCTGAAAGAAGCCAAATGACACGAACAAGCTGATGCATTCAGCAAAGGCAATTGGGTTTCATTCTTCTTGAAATTGGTATTTTTAATGCAGGGCTTTGTTCAGATTTATTCAAGAAATCCACATAGATACTTGAGCCCTGAATGTAGTGGTAATTACAGGAGGTGGATAGTTGTGTACAAAAAGATGGGGGTAGTAGTGGGGCCCAGTGGAGAGAATAATTTCCTGGTTAACCCATGGTCTTGTCTAACAGTACTTTGCGGAACCCACAAGGGAGATTCTAGACAGGATCAGAGAGAAAGGAAAGAAGGAAGGAGGGAGGGAGGACAGCTAGTTGGAATATGAGCCAGGACAGGGAGGCACTTGTAAAAAACCAGATAATGTTAGATCTGGGAAAACATTCAGATGGGAAGGGGACTAGAGAAGGCCAGAACTCTGCAGAATGCCAGGTATTGTGCCATGGAGGTTGGATATTGCTGTGGGATAAATATCTTTAAAATATTGCCGAACATTTCCCTGTCATTTTGTATTTCCTGTCACATCTGTCCCTTCCCCCATTCAGACAGGACCTGGACCACTTGGGAGTCTTTGTCTCAGAGAAAGTTTACTAGAGCAGAAACAGGGAAGAAAACATAAAACATGTAAGTTTCAAAAGTTTGGGCCCTGGAGGCAGCCATGAAATAAAAACAAAAATAAGACGTGTGAAGTCAGTGCAGCGCCTCCTGACATGGAGTACGAGTGACGCATGGGAGTGAAAGAAGTGGCCGGGGGAGAGCCCTGAGCTACCTCCCACCCCTATTCAAGATCCACCATAACAGAAATCCACGTAGACCAGATGCATTGGAGAATGTGGGGCCCCTCACCCCAAAAGCAGCCGTTAGACCTGGCTCAGCGACAAGCCATGCTCTAGAGGGGAAGCAGACTTAGAGGAACAGAGAGGCACAGTACAAAGATCACTGGATTTGCAGGTCCCTTTTCCGATGGGAAAGAGGGAACATCATGTTATTTCCGGCACAGCCATGTGAGGCGTGGCTCAGTGAATGCCACCACTAAGCATCTGAACCCCAAGGTCATCCATCTCCCCACAAATGCCTTGGTCCACCCTCCAAAGTTGGCTACACTATTTCTGCCAGCTGCCAAAATAAGGGCTGGAAATAAACTTTGTGGAATAAATTTAATACACGCTACCATATATTATGTAATCCTAACATTGTCACTTAGAAAAGGTTGTTGTCCCCAGATACAAATATGACAAACAAGGCCCAGAAAAGCATTACAAGTCATGTAATAATTCCTGCAGTCATTCCATAGATACATGAGCCCCGTGTAAATCCTAGATACTGTAAGAACCATTTGTACTAATTTTCTATTGCTACCCAGTGGATAGCTAGACACTTAATGACTTAAAACAATATTTAAAATGTTTCCTAGTTCACAGTTTGGTTGGTCTGGTGTCTGCCGTGGAATAGCTGGGTTCTGAGTCTCGTGGACTGAAATCGAGGAGTTGAGTGGCTGGGATGAGTCCTTGCCTGGAAGCTCTGGGGAAATACATGATTCTAAATTCCTCCTTCCTGCACAGCATGGTTCCTGTGGTTGTAGGACCAAGGTCCCATGTTGTTTCTGGCCATCATTCCGAGCCTACAGGCAGCTTGTCTTAGTTACTTTTTCACTCATTCTGAGACAGAATACCTGACTCCCAAAATTAGGGAAGGAAAGGTTTATTTCTTACAGTTCTCGGGAGTTTCCGTCCATACTTAGTTGGCTCCAAGGCAGCATGTCATGGCGGAGCAGCCATTCCTGGCCACTGCAAACAGCAAGGCATGGGAACCCAGCAAGAGAGGGAGAGGAAGAGAGGAAGGCTCACCTCCCTTACACTGTATGTCAGCTCCACCCCTGGGTGGGTGCAGCACTCACATCGCCAATCCCAGTGCTAGACAACAAACAAACGCCAGACTCAGCCCCATCCAAGTTACATGAGGCCTCTGGGGGACACAGGACAAACCAATGCACAACTCCTATTCCTTACCTTGAGTCCACCTCCAACCTTTGC
This sequence comes from Dasyprocta punctata, assembly GCA_004363535.1. NCBI lineage: Eukaryota > Metazoa > Chordata > Mammalia > Rodentia > Dasyproctidae > Dasyprocta > Dasyprocta punctata. The sequence goes on from RJWM01001269.1 coordinate 43,691, forward strand.
ATCTCTGCTTCATAATCTGCAACCAGCTAGAGAAAACTGTTCCAAAACCTCTTTTGGTTAGGTTGGCCTCTATTATAGTCAGATCATTTGTGATATCAATTATATCTGTAAACTTCCTTTATAGCAGTACCTAGATGGATGTTTGCTTGAATAACTGGGAGAAGTATGTGCACATTATAGACACAGTATCCCAGGGCACACACCACCTAGAACTCTGCCACAGCACTATTTTGGAGGAAAATAATAAGGCAGGGAAGGTGGATTTTGCATGCAAGTTGTAGACAGACTGTTAACAAGTGTACAAAGAAATAAGCCAGGTCATTACAGGCCATGGCCCATGATGTGGTGGTGATGGCACAGGCCTCGCCTGTGTTTTCCTGCAGAGGGAGAACCAGCAGCAGGTTGGACCTACTTCTTTCAGGTGCAGGAACGCATAGGTCATCCAACCGGTTGAGGGTGTACCAGGACTAAAGTCCCAAAGCCTGTAGGGCTGTCACCTGGATGCTGGGCTCCCCCGGATCCACCTCCTGCTGTCACAGGACAACAAGGGAAGTTGGATCTGAGAGCAAGGACTTCGTAGGATGCAGAACCTGCTGCGCCTGACCCCAGACATCAAATGACCCCAGAAATCAGATAAGCTAGGGGCAGAAGTCTGTGTGATACCTGACAGGTATGCTTTAGAGCACCACATCAAAGGAATTCAGTTTTGAAAGGAAGCCTGTGTGGAGGCCAAGTGCTGAATGATGCAGGTGCTGCAACAGCCTCCTCCCGCTCCGGCCTCCTGTCACTCCCCACCAGGGCCTCGGTAGCAGCCCCTGCCAGGCCTCGCTGGAGCAGGCTGCTGACCACAGGCTGTTGCTGGTGTGGGCAGTGCTTCTGTGCCTTCTTGGTACTGCTGTGGGAAAAAGAGGTTGGAGCTCCTGTTCTCCACCATGGAGTCTGGAGCGGGCAGCTGCAGGAGAAGGCATCTCTGGGATCAGAACAGTGGCTCTGTTCTCAACTGGACTTCTCTAAAAAAATGCTTTTGGAAGAAAGCTTTAAATGCACATATGAGATTCTGGCAAAAGGAGCATCAGATTTCTGAACAGGTTTAACTCAGAACAGGTTTATCACCTCAAGTTGAGGTGATAGTTGTTATTTTAAAAGTCAAAAAATGAACTGTGAGTGAAAGAACCCTAGTCTGGGTTCTCACATGAAAGCCCCCATGCCCCAGCGGCCTCTCGTGCACACTGCTTCTCCCTGAGAAAGCACAGCTGGGGAGAGAAAGGCAAGGCGAGCCCCTGAGCTCAAGGACCTTGAATATGTAGGAAGAGAAGAACTGCAGCCTCTCTTGCAGGCCAGTCTGGGTCCTGTTAGCTCCACGTTCAAAGCCTGCCCTGGATCCAGCCATTTCTCTCCTTGCTCATGGTTTCCCTCCTAAGCCAAGTCACCAGGAAGCATGACCTACAGAAGCTTTCTCAATGAGCTCCTCTCTTCCTCTTTACTCGAAATTGAATGACAGTTCTCTACACAGAAGCTGTGAAATATATAAAACTGAGATTCTGTACCCCTGCTTAAGACTCTCTCTTGCTTTCTTTCCAAACTGAGAATACAGCCAATGCTTACACTGACAATGTCACTATATTGAATTCCAATCATTGGGCATCATGTTTCTATTCATTTAAGTGTCCCTTATTTTTTCAGCAATAAGTATTCCGTATTTTTTCAGAAATTATGTATTTCTAATTTTTTCCTTATTTTTATATCAGATATATTGAGGTACAATGTACATACAATAAAACTCTTCCTGCTTAGATGTACAGTTTGATGAATTTTGACAAATGTATGCGGTTGTATGACCACCACTGCAAACAATAAATAAAATATTTCTGTTACTTCAAAGTTTCCCTCACATCACTTTGCTGTCCGTCCCTTTCTCCCTTCTCAAACCCTGTAGTTCAGCCTTTTCCTAAATATCATGTGAGTGGAACATAATGCTTGGATTTCTGGGGTTTTTTTACTTTTCATAGTACTTTTCAGATTTATTCACTGTTTATGTGTACTAGCATTTTGTTACTTCTTAACACTGAGTAGTATTCCAGTGTGGGAATATATTACAGTTTATCTTTGGATAAACAGTTGTTTCCAGATTGTCTGTTATGAGCACAAACACATGACATTTGAGTGCAAGAATTTATGGAAATATGTTTTCATTTGTCTTAAGCAAATATCTAGGAGTGAAATTTGTGGGTATCAAGTGTATGTTTAGTATTATGAAAATTGTTTTCCAGCATGTTGTACTATTGTTTTTCATTCTTACAAGCAATGTTTTAAGTTTTAATCATTACATACTAATAGCAGTTTATGTTGTCAAGTTTTGGGATTTTTTTTAACCAGCTATATAGACATGTAGCTTACCTCATTTCCCTATTGACTAGTGATACTGAGTATCTTTTTATGCATCCTATCATTGGTGAAATATCTCTCCAAAGACTTTCTTTATTGTATTATAGATTCTATTATCAAATTATAGTGTTTTTTGTATATTCTGGATGAAGTCATTTATCATATATTCATTCTTCATGTGTTGTTTCCAGTCTTCCCAGAAATTTTATGGTCTAAAAATTTATATATATGATCCATTTCAAGTTGACTTTCGTAAATGATGTGACATAAGATTCAAGGTTTTTAGGGGTATTATTTATTTGCAAATTAATGTCTAGTTCTTGCCGTCATTCCTTGTTGGGTAGGCTATTCATTCAAAAGCAGATGAACATAGCAACATCATTGAAAAATCAGTGGCCGTATATGTGTGGGCCTCTTTTCGGACTCCATTCTTCACTCTATGCCATTGATCTTTGCACACAAATCACATACTATACCTTTGATTACTGTAGCTTTATAGTAGGACTTGAAACCACATGGTGAGAATGCTTTAATTCTTTTTTCTCTCAAAATTATTCTGGCTATTGTAGGTCCTTTGTTTTTTTGTATATAAATTTTATCTTCAACTCGTGTGAATCTTTATCAAAAATATCCTGTTAGGATTTTGATTGAAACTGTATTGAATCAAAAATTCTATAACCATTAAGGAAATTGAATCTGTAGTTTAAAAATTTCCCACAAAGAAAAACTTCAGGTCTACAAGGCTTCAATGGTAAAACTGAACAAACATCAAAGAAGAAATAATACCAATGGTAAACAAGCTTTTTCAGAATTTAAAAGAAGATTTAATACTTCCTAACTCACAAAGTAAGACCAGCATTATCTGATTTTAAAAAATAAGAAAATGACATTAGAAGAAAAAGAAAATTAAAGATTGGAATTCATCAATAGGTACATTACAAAAAAAAAAAGATCTTTAAAACCTAAAGCAAATTTAGGCCCCTCGTTTTCCTTCCAAAAGTTCCCAAAGGAGATACAGCTATGTATCAGTACCAATTCCCTCAACTCCTAAGACAACTGGAGCCCCCAGCTCAACCCTTTACAGCCACCTCCATTTACACTGTTCTCCTCACCTCTCCCCCACTGTGTGCAATGATGGTCTAAGTTTGTTCCTTCCTTTTTTTGTTCTAAGAAATTTGGTGTCAACTCTCAAATTTGGATGATTCTTCACATTTGGGTGATGTAATGGTTTATTTTATGCATCAACTTGAGTGAGCCTTGAGATGGAAAGGCAACTGAGTAAACATCACTTCCGGGCGAGTCTGTGAGGGTGTTTCTAGATGAGTTAACACTAAATCAGACTGCGTAAAGTGAGCTGCTCTCCCCAGTGGAAGTGGGCATCCCTCGATCCACTGCAGACCTCAATACACAAACTCAAGGGCTAACTAAGGAAGAATTCTTCTCTATGTTTGACTGTCTGGGTGTAATGTTCATCTTCTGCCATCTCTCTTGAAGAGAGATGTATGCCTGCATCCATAGACAGATCATCTCCTGTGGTGTGTGTATGGGCACACACAGTCTCCTATTGGCTCTGTTTCTCTAAAAAATTCAAACAGCATAGATGGACTTTGCACCCATCAAAGCCCTTTGTGTATCCAGCACTTGGCTATGGTCTCATTGTCTCCTCTTCACATGGGCCCTCATCCTAGATCTTTGACCCTCCTTCCAGCTGCCGCATATGGCAGGCCTATTTGTCACTGGGCAGATTTTTTTCCTTTGCTGCTCTCACATTTTGCCCTTACTATCTCCTACTAATCTTTCAAATCCCAGGCCAAGATCATTGGCACAGGAAGTCTTGGTTTAGATCTAGGATGTCTCCCCAGAGCCTCATGTGTCTGGAGCTGGGTTTTTGGAAGGTACCTGGATCATGGGGGCCGTGGTACTCAGAAGTGGATTCATCCACTAAGGAATCTGTAACCACTATGCGGGAAGGGCAGGCAGCTCACTGGAAGGGTGTATCTCTCTCCTGGCCTCATCCCTTTGCTCTCTACTTTCTGGCTGCCCTGGCTTGAACAATGCTCCTCCACTGTACCCCTCATTGTACCAGTTTCTGCCTTGGAGTTAGCTGACCATGGACTAAAACTTACAGATTCATAGCACCAGCAGCCACTGCTCCCTCCTGTACTGATTTGTGCTTCCTTAATCATCTAGAGCCCTAGAGGGCTGAGTCCTTTAATTACCCCCCATTTTATGCCTAAATGCCCCATGGACACAATTTAAATGAGGCTATACAGTCTAAACCCCTGCCACACACAAATGAGAAACTGAAATTTATTTATAAGGATGCCATTACTTGCTATGGCCCCACATCTGGCCCCCTATGCCATGCCAATCTCTATTTCCTTTCCCAAGATTCAATCTGCAAGATTCAGTGAGTCCTAGGAGTAGCCCACCCCCTTTGTAATCAATAATGGATGAAGTAGCCCAAAATAACTTCCATGGGCAGACTAGAGATTAAAAGAGAAGCAGTTCATGGTGAAATATTCCTGTATTTCAGCAATGCTACACTTTGGCCTCTGAATTACATTGCCAAAGCCTTTCCATACAGTTCAATTCTAGTAACCAATAATTTTTTTCCTTCCTGGATGTTATTTTACATGGAATTTCTGAAAGGCCACCCTCTTCATCCCCAGTGTCTTGCCCATAACCTGAGTAAATCCCATTCATGTAAATCCTATGCCACAAAATTAATCTCTGGCCAAGAAAGGACTGACAGAGACAGAGAGGCAAAGTCCAGCTGGGTTCCTGTGATTTGGAACTGGTAAGCACACTTTTCCATGGGCCGGGGGACAGTCCTGTTGTCCCAGTTTAATTATGAAGAGTGTCTTTTTCATTGTCATTATCCTCAACAGCTGAGGTAAGAGGAGAAAAGGTGGGAGAATTTTCCAGCATGACATGCACTACCAGAAGAAGATAATGTTTAATGTCTTTTAGAGAACTAAATGAGATGACTTTCCTACTATATTTTGTTTTCTGCAGACTGGGAGCTTGCTTTGCTCTGTGATAAGTAGGCATGTCAGCTACCACCATTTTGCAAGCCACTGTCAGTTCATTTGCTTCTGTGTAATGCAAATCTCCCTCACCTCTGCACTGAGGTTAAGTGTGAGGGGGCCAGACTTGAGCATCCCTTCTCCCACTCTCGCTTGCATCAGGGAGAGGTAAATATGATAACAGGGTGGACTGATCCTCTGGACCTAGAAAATTGTAGGGGCGCCTCCTAGCCCTGCTGTGAGGCCCTCATTCATCCCTAGTCTCTTGGAGGAATTGCAAGGCTAAAAGAAAGATTTATTTTTCACTTCATCATCTGAGTTGTTCAAAAAATATTTCCAAACTATTATAGATAGGGAGAAAACATCCCATCTGTAAGAGATGTAAAACTACCAATTTCATCCCTTTAAAAAATGTGCTTCAGAAGAAAAGAGCAGGTGCAGATAAATCACAGGAGTGCAACCTGGCTGTGTTTGGAGCCCGAGGATAGTGCTGAGCTGGCGAGGGGGCCCATGTGTGTATGTGTGCTACACAGAGAGATCTCATTTGTCGCCTTCTAATCTCCAGTGTCAAGGCTCTAGGTTTATTTTGCATTTTTCACCATCAAATTCTTGCCAGTAAAAATCCTAGTAAATGAAGAAAAAGTTGGTAACACAGTACCCAGGGGAGAGTCCAGAATTCTATGCAGACAAAACACAATGGCTTCTTTATGTGTCTCTGAGTCAGGCAGCCTGTGTCTGATGACTAGCGAGAACAGTATCATTGCTTTTTAACTCCCCAAACAAAAACTGTTCCTGACATTTTTCATATTTTAATTTGCAGTCTTATACTTGACAGTGAATTACAAGGATGAGCAAATTCAGGTTCTTGTGAAATAGTTCATCAGAAATTCAAGCAAAGAAGAGAAAAAACTGGTTTACCGGTTTGGTTCCCTTCTCTTAGTGTGTAGAGCCCCATTCACTATAGAAGCCGAGAGGAATTGGGGCTGTGCGTGTGTGGGGTCGACCCAAGGGAGGGAATTCATTCATTCCCAGAATGTGGGGTGAGGGGTAGTGTGGTTTCCCAAATGCCAATCATTTGCATGTGGCTTCTACAGTGTCACCCTGGCCACAAATCACCTGACCAGTTGTTTATTTCCTGTATAAACGCATTTAATTTTATTTTCAATGTAAGTTATCCTTTTGGTTTGATGGGCTAGTTATAATTTTTATTGGTACATATTAAAATAAGCACATACCCATAACAGTGATATACCACTTAAATCATCTCTAGGTTTGCCGTGTAGCTAACATACCACTTTGAGAAAATACTGGGCGTGTCCAAAAGGTCACAGCAATAGTACTGGGTAGCATGAGCTTTTATCAGTTTCTAAATGTCTTGCTTTCAGTTATACTGCCTGGTTGGCTGGACCAGTCGTAAAATATTAGCATTTATATTTTCCTAGAATGATATCAACTTAGGTGTAATACTACTGATTTCACAGGAAAACCAAAAAAATTTTTTTAAATAACAAGCAGTTGATTTGCATAAATAAAAATCTTTCTAGATTTGTGTTGGGAGTAATAAAAATGGGTTTCTAGAAATGGGAAGATTAGTATCCACCAGTTTAGACCAGTCTCATCTTTGTAAAGATGAAGAAATCGAGCTTCAGAGAACTCCAGGAACTTGTAAATGGAGAGAGACCGAAGACTCATGCACTCTTAACTCCTGTTTGCACACTCTGCCCTGTTATCTGCCTCTACTATGCCCCCTGTCTTTTGTCCCAGGGCAGTTGCTTTTGACTACACTTACATTAAATAAATGATCACAGCATTTTCCAGAGAGTGGCTGTTCCCTGGCCTAGATGGAGACGTAAGTCTGGAAAGTGGAGTAATGTCCTTGAATGATCCAAGTGATGGCATCTGTGCCAATGCAAGTGGTTGGGAGCTGTGTGCTGGTACCATGAGGAAGGCTTTCCTTACCCCTTGTCCCCATTTAGGGGTCAGGGGAGGCCCGGATGTTAGAAGTTGTTCAAGAAAACTTTGCCGAATAATTAATCGGAAGAATAAATTAAACAGAGCTAGAGAGTGCCTCCAACGTGTCACGTGTTGGTCTTTATGGGACCCATCCCTACACAGCAAAGCCAGCATTGCTGCTCTCCCCCCAGTGTCTTCCTAGAGCGAGTGGCTTCTGATGTCAGCAGAGGGCAGAGCCAGGGATCTGAGCCATGCCACGTCAGTGGGCAGGGCCTGGGCTTTAGCTCAGAGGTACAGCACCTGCCTGGCAAGCACATGGTCCTAAGTTTGATTCCTGGTACCAAAAAAAAAAAAAAAAAAAAAAAAAACAAAGATACTCTGGGTATACCTGCGCATAATGAGCCACATCATTCTCAAGTCTGTGGCAAATATGACAAAAGATGACCATAAGTGAGAGTCGCATCCCTTTATAACAACCCTCTCTACAATCATGTGGGTGGAAGCTGTGACTTGAATATGGCCAAGATGACAGGATATCATTCCATCTGTTAGATTACTTGCTAAGGTAAATGCCACTCCCATGGTTCTAGCTCATTGTATGAGACTCTGCCCTTGCATTGGCCAGGAAGAAGGAAGGTGCTCTCATGTGACAGGAAACTGGGCTGGCCTCTAGCCACCAGCCAGCCATGAAACAGCACCTCATTGCCACAATTGCAAGGAAATGAATTCTGCCACCCACGCTGCATTTTGAGCCTCTGTGACTCTGCAGCCCTGGTGGATACCTGGATTGGACCTAGAAAGCTCTGGAGCAAAGGGCCCAGCTAAGCCATGTCTCTGATGGGAACTGTGAGATAATGTGTTGCTTAGGCCTCTTAGTGAGCATTTGTTATGCAATAGTGAAGTACTAATACAAAGGTCTTATCTCCATCAGGTCCTGTGCTAAGTAGGTTAAAAAGCATCATCTCATCATTCAGTTTTCCTTAGACCCATAGGAAGTAGATCCATACTTCTACCAGTTTTACTGATGTGAAAACTGATGAGAGATGTGAACTCAGACAAACTTCCAACAGTAAATACTTCTGACTAGGACTGTGGTCACTAAAGTATGCAATGAGCCATCCTAGAGTGCCACAGAAATTCACAGGTACCCCAAAAGGAATTTTTGTTTTTTAGGGAATCCTCTATTGGATGGCATGTGAGTTACTATTTCCATGCAGCTTATAGATTCAACATTAGATTATGCTACTTTCTATTTTATGACATGTGTTTGTGAAGTTGATTTCCAATAGTTACTCCATTGAAAACAACTACATAATAATCACTATGCCATAGGAAATCAAGGTGATTAGGTCCAAACTGATTGTAAGGCTTGAGAAGTTGTGCAGTGCACACCAAGTACACATCGTATAAATAAGTAACTGTGGTTATTTAAGAACAAAATCAAAATAGTATTTTTCCTTTCAATTAATGTATGCTATTTCAAACAAACATTAAATTACTAGACTATAAATACTAAGTTGAGTGTGAGTAAATACTAAATATGTGAAAATACTTGGTACTTCTTTTGGTTTAGAGGTGCTGTGAATAAAGTTATTCTGATACTAAAGACATTGAGAACACGTGGGCCCTTCTCTGTTTGGCAACCTAGTCGACCAGTGGTTGAAGGGCTGACAAATCCCATCTTGCTCTCCAGAGGCTGGGACTAAAACCAAAGGACAGAGTCATTGAACCTACTACACAAGGACTGTGTGACTAATGTCCCTTACCCAGTCATGACCACGCTTATGTAAAAGCAGCCTCTTGGGTGATGGGAGATGTGTGTTGAGAAAGATGTTCCATCAAGGTTGGGTGGGCATTTGTGGGCCACACTCATGGGAAGGTTTCTGTGCCTGCCTTAGGCTGGGAATGAATCCAGGGAGTCACTAAGGCTTCTCTAGGATCCTAGGCCTCCAGCAGATCTGAAAGCCCCACTTAGAGCCCAGCACTGGTATTGTTTCCCATGGCCAGATGTTTCTAGAGAACCTAGAACTATAGATATGTTTTCTCCACAGGCTAACTCAAATGCAGGCTAAGCTTTCATAATCAAGAGATCTACATTTCTCCCTATTTAAGTCCTTAAGTATGGGGTGAGGAGGTATCTAGGATTGGAGAACAGTTCAACCATTTTCAGCAAGTGGATTCCATCTCTTGGTCTGAGGACTCTATCTCTTGGTCTGCTCCACAGGCAGCCATCTGCCAACCATGGATATGGTTTTAGTCTGTTATGGACCCCATAACAAATTCCAGTCTGGAAGCCTCAAGCAACAGAAATTTATTTCCTCATAGTTATGGAGACTAGAAGTCCAAGATCAAGATGTAGGGTGATGATTCCTTCTGGGACCTCTATTCCCACTGTGTAAATCTTCATCCAAATTTTCTCCTGTTCCAAGATCACCAATTATATTGGGGTAAGGCTCACTCTAGTGCCTCATTTGAACTTATTTGCCCTACTGAGATAGTCTCTCCAAACATATTCTCATCTTGAGATATTGAGAGACTGCATATTGCTATGGGTATGGTCCTGTGGTCCCGTTGTCTCATGTAATCATGTAATCATAGAATGGGGCTGAGTCTGGTGTATGTGATTGGTTTGTTGTCTAGCGCTGGGATGGGTGATATGAATGTTCACCTGCCCAGGGGTGGAGCCAACATATAGTGTAAGGGTGAGAAGAAGGTGTGTTCTTTCTCTCGTGCTGGGTTTGCGCTTTGCTGCTGCCATGAATGGCTGCCCTGCCATGCCACACTGCCTTGGAGCCAACTGAGTATGGACTGAAACCCTCAAGAACTGTAAGAGATAAACCTTTCCTTCTCTAATTTTGGGTGTCAGGTGTTCTGTCTCAGCAATGAGAAAAATTTAACTAAGGTACATATGAATCTTGTAGGGGCACAAGTTAGCCAGTAACAGACACTGAAGGACAGTTTGCAGCCTTCCTCTAAGAAGTCTTACAGAGACCTATAATTTTCTTAACTGTGCACTGCCATGCATGCAGTAGCCATCTAGTAGACCTGTGAACCCTGACTGAATTGTCACATGTATAGGCTGTGGTTGTCCTTGAGTTCAGTTCCCTGCTCATGTAATGACCACAGAGTGAAAACTGAGATGAGGAGACTAGAGGCTGGGAATAACCTAAGGCCCCTTTTTCAGATGCTTCAGTATTTAGAGTGACTCAACTAGTCAAAATAGAATTCAAACATGGGTAAGAGTTTTCCTAAAAGTCACCAAGCATGGAGCTTAAATCTCCTAGTTTGCCATCCCTGAATTTTGAGATGTAATAGCTTTTGAAGGGATAAAGAGATCTCATCTGCTACTGATGGTCTCAAGTCATGAAACAGCATGTTGAAGTGAATCTTTCTAGGGAAAGTTGAAGTGGAAAAGGAAAATCTATGGAGTGCTCATAGGCGTGCACTGCTCCCTTAGGCATTTGTACATGTACCACAGATCAACAGGGCAGGTATTACCTTTGTTTTGTAGACAGAGGATCCAAACCTTTGAGTTACTGTGTTACTCAGTGCTTCACAGTATATGGTCAAGATTTGAACTCAGATCTGTGTGCTGAAGTTCATACACTTTTTATCACACCCCATATTTTACTTTTCCCTGGGATAAAGAGAAGTGATAGTTCACCACCCTTGTAGAAAACATTGCCTAGAGGGAAAGAATCAGAGCGGCCCTCTTAGCTTGTTGTGAAGGCTTCAAGAGAATGAAAGGGAGGAATGGCTGCTGATTGCTGCTCCTGGGCCCTTTAGACAAGAGCTGGCCCTAGGGGCACTGAGACACTGAGTGATTTCTTGTAAGCAGAGAGGCCTGGCTCAGGATAGTGTGACCCCTGCCCGGGACCTGGGGCGGAGAGCCAGAGAGGACCCAGCATGGCAGCCACGTAGGATAGGAGGGCCTCACTGAGCAGACAGACTCACTTCAGTGCTTGCTCTGTCCCCGGCACCTGGGACAATCCCACACGCTCTCCAGAACAGTCTTCTGTATTTTGTTTGTGTTCGAAATTCTTTTCCTTCCTTCCAGTGATTTCTCTCCCCCAATTCTTCCCCACATGGGCTCAGTCTTTCCCAGAGGTTGGGCTCCGCTCCAGGAAAAGGGAAGCAGATCGGGGATTTTTCCGACAAAGCCCACTGATTAATTTTAAACATCTCGCCTCTCCCAGGATATTCATTTCTAAATCCAGCCTCCTCTTAACATCCTTTCTATTTCTGTATCTTTCTCATTGCTTTCCATGGAGATTTGGATTTCATTAGTGATGTGAGCTGATAAAGACAGATAGCCCATCCGCAATTTTAAATTTGCTACTCTAATTTAATCTCTCCTTTGATGTTTCTCCTTTAGAGGCAGTATAATCAGTTGGGTTTTCTTGGCTGCTGTTCATAGCTCTAATTTTTAGCTATGGGGTCAACATCTTTGCCCTTCCTCAGTCTTTCCCCAGAGTAATCTGCTTTAACAAGCATTCTATCTACCAGAGAAAAATGTGTGCTCTTTCATCTTACCAGATACTCTATCACTTCATGAATTTCTTAACTCAGTTCACTTCCATGCATGCGACAGACATCTGGTAGACCTGTGAACCCTGACTGGGAAGACCTTTGTGTAGACCATGGTTGTCCTCAAACTCAGTGCCCTGCTCATGTTCAGTATTCTCCAGGAAATCTGGGATGGCTGCAGGACTGGGCACTCGCCTTTGGGAGGCTGTGAAAGTGTGTTGCTAGACACAGGTATTTTTGATTTCTGATTTTTAGGAAAGTCTTGAACAAACTAGTGATGACTTACTTCTCAGCATTGCGTTTTCCCTTTAGCCTCACTGCATTTCTGGGCAAAACATTTCACATCACCTTTCTGGAAGGATCCATGCCTGTGTAGCTAGCTGCTATCCTGACTGAAAATGCCTGCCTTGAGGAGGCCACAGGGACTTTTGGGGATTATTCATGCACAGTCCTCTATGGGTGAATGTGCGAGAGTGGCAGGAGGATGGACAAGGTGGGACTGGAGAAATAGCACTAGAAATCCTGTTGTGAACTCATTAGACTCAGGAAGAGAACCCTGTGATTTTGTTGTTAGACTTTAGAGTATCAAGACAAACTTTCAAAGAGCTCAATCTGTCTTTTTTCTTCCAGCCATAAATAAGAATGAATGGATTTCAATCATGGAGAGTCAGAGAAATGGACTGGTCATCTAGATTCTCTAAGTTTTTATTTCTTTCTGCCTTGCCAGGTAGCACAGAGAGGGCTAGTGACACGCATGCTCAAAGAATTTACCAATAGACAGGGAATGTAGGGCAGGCGTGAGTGTATTTAGATCACTGAATATGCTGTCAAAAGGGACAGCGGATGACTTCCTAAAAGGAGAATTGTTCAGTCAGGGTGAGAGATTAAGGTTCTCATAAGGGAATGGAGACATGGGAAAGGGTCTCAGCTGGCAAATGTAAATATTTTAGAAATGCATTTTTTAAGCCAGGTGTGGTGGCACATGCTTGTAATCCCAGCACTTGGGAGACTGAGGCAGGAGGATCACTGCAAGTTTGAGCCAACCTGAACTACATAGTGAGACCCTGTCTCAAAAAGAGAAAGAAAGAAAGAAAGAAAGAAAGAAAGAAAGAAAGAAAGAAACAGAGAGAGAGAGAGAGAGAGAGAGAGAGAGAGAGAGAGAGAAAGAAAGAAAGAAAGAAAGAAAGAAAGAAAGAAAGAAAGAAAGAAAAGGAGGGAAGGAGGGAAGGAAGGTTTTCCAGGGCATACTGTTCTGTTTGTCTTTGGGGAACAACTATATTGCAACTAAAATTGTATGTCAAAGTTGCAAATTGTCAAGGCTTCTGGTTTAGGCCTCAAAAAGAGTTCTTTAGAGAATTGAAGAAAAAATGGAAACAGAACTTTGGGAAATGGAAAGAGGAACAAGAATTGGAGGGAGCAGGAAGAAACTGGACAATTAAGATGTGCTATATACATGTACAACTGCTGAAGTAAATGTAATCATTATATACTGCAAATATGTACTAATAAATTTTTAAAAATAAAACAAGAAAGGCTCTTTAGATAAGGATATCTGTTACTCTTTTTGGGGGAGATATAACATTAGTTTAGGAGGGGAAATGATGATTTCTGTATTTACTTTTCTCTTATACTGTTTTCAGTCCTCATTAGTGCAGTATTTTCTGACTGTTTCATACATGCTGGTCAGAAGTGTGTTATCAAAGAAGTTTGAGTGCTGGAAATTTTAACCCTTTTGTTACTACAGGCACATCTGTAATCCCAGTATTTGAGAGGATGGGGCAAGAGGATTGCTATGTGTTTGAGGCCAATGTGGGCTACATAGTGAATTGAAGGCCAGCCTAAACTACACAGCAAGACCATTCTCAAAAAAAAACCAAACAAAAACAAAACGAAAAAAAAAAACAAATGTAATTGTTTGAAATACAAGGGGTGGCCAAAATACATGATGAATAATTAAATTTTAAAAATTTACCACCATAAAAGGCATAATTCCATTAACCCCCCTCAAAATTCTCCTGCTCACTTTGAATGCCCTTATACCATCATTCTTGCCACTTTCTGAAGCAGTTCTGAAAGTCCTCTTTCATGAGTGTCTTTAGGAGGTATGATCAAAAAATGTGCATGCTTCTGCAGAGTGTCATTCAATGGAAAAGCAGGCCTGAAAAACACTATAGGTTGTCCTCAGCACCTTATTCACTGGATCTGGTGCTTACCTAACATCAAAATGATCATGAATTGACTCAGGACACTGAGACAGCCACAAGAGTGTAGCTAAAGACTCACAAAAGAGAACCTCTAGATCTGCTTCAGAAGGTAGCAAGAATGATGGAAAGAGCATGTTTTAAGTGAAGGTAGTATTTTGAGGGAGATTAATAGTGATGTGTCTTTTACTGTAATAACTGGCTTTTAATTTAAATATTCACTGCATTTGAATCACACCTTGTAAATTATACATTCACATGTCTAAATATTGAAAGAATACACCGACTTGTTCTTATTTACTTCTCCCTCTGTTGTTCTTTCTAATATTTCTCTAGACAAATGTCAGAAAAAAAATATATATCTATATGTATTTTGTCTTTTTGAGACAGGATTTTGCCATGCAGTTCAGGCTTGCCTTGGGCTCACTTTGTAGCCCAGACTGGTCTCAAACTTGCAATGATCCTCCTGCCTCAGTCTCTTGAGTGCTGAGATTACAGGAGTTCACCACCATGCCCAACTGGATGTGTATGTATATATTTAAACAAAAGGTGGCGCCGGGCATGGTGGTGCACGCCTTTAATCCCAGCACTCGGGAGGCTGAGGTAGGCGGAGCATTGGGAGTTCGAGGCCGCCCTGGGCTACAACGCGAGCACAAGGCCGGCCTGAGCTACATAGTGCGACCCTGCCTCAAAAAACCAGGGCCGGGAGTTTGGCTCAGTGCCTTAAGTGCTTGCCCTGGCAGGCGCGAGGTGGTGAGTTCAATCCCCAGTGCCGCAAAAATGAAAGAAAGAAAAGGTGGCATAACATTGGCATAATTCCACACATTGCTGTTGCTTTTCTTTATTTATGATAAACTCAGAGTGTAAATAAAGAGCAGCCAGACGTGGTGGCGCAAGCCTTTAATCCCAGCACTGGGGGGGGGGGGGGCTGAGGTAGGAGGAGCCTTGTGAGTTCCAGGCCAGCTTAGGCTACAACCTGAGTGCAAGGCTAGGCTGAGCTACATAGTGCGACCCTGCCTCAAAAAACCAGGGCCGGAAGTTTGGCTCAGTGGCTTATGCACCTGTCAGGCAGGCATGAGGTTGTGAGTTCAATCCCAGGTGCCGCAAAAAATAAATAAATAAAATAAAGAGCAAAATAAAAGATAGACAATAGGAAACAGGGATACAAAACTTTTGTAATAAGAAAGATGAAAGATTTTAAGAGATCAACCCACATGCCCATCATCTATATTTTATAATTAACAATTTTCTATATTTGTTTTATGAGATACCTATTCATTTTCCATTCCTTTATTCTTCTTTGTTTAAATTTTTAAAAGTGTATCTTAAACTAAATTACCAACATTATCACACCCCTGTATAGCTCAGATGCATATCTTTAATTAGACTGTAATATTTATTTATATTTGGCTATAAAATTCATAGGAATATGAATCATCTCAATTTTAATTTTTGGTATATCCTACTAGAGTAGGGGTCAGGTTTCTTTCTTTTCTTTTTTCAAATGTCTTTGTTTCAGGGCCATTCACTGAAAAGACTTCTTTTCCCTGTTGTATTATTTTGGTGAACTGGTCAAAAATCGAGCACATATGATTAGATCAATTTCTGGGCTCTATTTTTAGTTGTCCATTTGTCAACTTATGTCCATTCATCCTTATGTCAGTACCACATCATCTTAGTGTATGTTCTCTTATTTTGTCCTCTGTAGGTTTGCTTTGGGTATTCCAGTTCCTTTAAATTTTCATATATATTTTAGAACCTTCTGCTTTTATTCTTTATTTAAATTTGAGATCTTGCCAATATGATGAATAAAAAATGATCTTTCAGCGCATTTTTTATTTTTCTTTACTAGATGTGAGATTAGGCATTGAGCAAACCCAGCAGTGGTGGCCTGTGCTTCAGAAGAGGGTAGTGGAGGGGATCGGCCGACTCAGACAGGGAAGTACTCCCAAGGGGACCAGCATGTGTCCGGCTTCCTGCCCCTCACCTGCCTGCTCTGTGTCCCTGCAGTTTTTATTACTGTCATCATCCTGCCCTACATTTGTGGAGCCTCTGGTCTCTCTTGGGGGTGGAAAGTGCTGTATGTAAGCAAATAAGAAGCTTAAGAATAAACAGGCGAAGATGAAAAATTTGGGGGGCTGGGAGGATCAAGAGGATGGCTCATGGCCAGAACTTTGGGCAGGAGAGATTTGGAGGTGGGAGGGAAGGCTAAACCCCAAACCTTTCTATCTGTGACATGCAAACAGGGCCATTTGCCAGGTGCCCCCACCTGCTGCACCCTCTGCACAGGACTCTTTCAGTCATTCTGATTTGCCTCGACAGCTGCACCCCTAACACCCCCAGGGTGGAATAAAGATCAATAAAATGTCACATTTAACACAAGCTGAGCCTGGCTGCTTCCATAAAGCTCGGGCATTGCTGAGACAAAGCAAGGAGATGGGATCATTCTCAGGTAGAGAGGGCGGCCCTGCCAGGTCCCCTGTGGTCCCGCAGGCCTGCCAGGAGAGTATCACCCTCTCTAACAAGGACCACAGCCTTGGGGTGGTTCCCTGAAGGACATTGCAGAAATAGAGCCTGTTCTTCCCTGCCTCTGCCATCCCATTTCAGTAGAAACTGCCATCAGCAGATCTGAGATTTTGTTAGAGAAACAAAGTACTACGGGCATTGTCTGCCTATAGGAAAACATCACAGCAATAAATATTTCTTACTTTATACGAGGAAACAGTGTCTGTTTTGCTGATTTAGTATAGGAAAAGTTGTGCTAACATAAATTTATAACCCAAGTTATTTTCTGGTTTGGTACTATAAAATATTTCATGTACTTTATGTGAGAGTATCTACTATGTAGAAAATAATGAAGGATAATAATGTAGTAACATTGTAGATATCATTGTAGAAACCACTCACCATGACATTCATCTCCTTTTTGCCCAAAAGAAACTGAAATTTAGGATTTTCTGTTTATTTCTTTGACTTTTATTATAGTATTACCTAACATTTTTATATCCCAAAACAATATTGTGAATTTTATATAAATTTTTGATCCTTATATAAATGAGCTCATGTTGTGTATAGTTTTCTTTGATTGCTTTCATTCAAATCTTTAAGTTGGTTTTATTGAAGTATAGTTCATATACAGATAACATCATTGCCTTTTAGTGTACAGTTCTAAAGGGTTTTTTTTTGTTTGTTTTTTTGGGTTTTTTTTGCGGCACCAGGGATCGAACTCACAACCTCACACCAGCCAGATAGGCACTTAAGTCACTGAGCCAAACTCCCAGCCCTAGTTTTGGAGGCAGTGTCTTACTATGTAGCTCAGGCCAGTCTTGTGCTCGAGTTGTAGCCCAAGCCGGCCTTGAACTCACAAGGCTCCTCCTACCTCAGCCTCCCGAGTGCTGGGATTAAAGGTGTGTGCCACCATGCCCGGCTTTCTAGAGTTTTGACAAATGTATGCACCATCTGTACCCCTACCACCAGGAGGACCGGCAGGCATACTCTCACCTTATAAAACTTTCTCATACCCTTTGTAGCCCACCCGCCATTCCTGTCAACCTATTGTGTTTTGATTTTTTTTTTTTCTACTGGAGATCCAGTACCTTTGCACTGAGCTACTTTCCATTTCCTTTTTCACTTTTAATGACTAAGTGACTAAGGTCTCACTTAATTATTATGTTGCCCAGCCTGGGCTTGAATTAGTGATCCTCCTGCCTCAACCTCCCAGAGTGCTAGGATTATAGGCGTATACCACCACACCTAGATCAATGATATGTTTGTTGTCACAATATTTTATATCTTTTCAGGATATCATACAAAAGAGAGCATATGCTGTAAAGTCTTTCGTGTTTGGTTTTATTTCACTTAACCTAATGCTTTTGCAACAGGTCTTTATGTGGTCTTTTGCTTTCATTTTTCTATCTAAAAATGGATTTTCTGACCCATGTGGTAAGTGTATGTTTAACTGTATTAAAAATAATCCAAATTATTTTCTGTGCTACTTTGAAATTTCCACTTGTTCAACTTCCTTGCCAAGGGTGGTAATGTCAGTTTTTTGAAGTTCAGCTATTTTATTTGGTGTACAGTATTCTCTTTGATCTTTTATTATTTTCATATAAATTATTTTTTATTTACATGTATTACACATATTAATGGGGTTTGGTGTGATATTTTGACACATGCAAGCATACAGAATGCACTGGTCAAATCAGAGTGCTTAGTATTTCCTTCTATTTCTTATTTCTTTAATGTTTGGAGCCTTCTAGCTCCTCTCTTTTCTCTTAAAATGCGTAACAGGTTCCTATGAACAATAGTCACCATATACTGTAGTTCTGTGTTGTGGAACAGACTCCTTCTAATTGTGTTTGGCACCCATTATTTAACCCCCTTTAACCAGTGCTGTCTCCCACCTACTAGTAATCATCTTACATAATCACTATTATGTTGAGGTACAATCCCTCTAGAGCCAAATTGCTCAGCTTTTATCATAAGGGCATGTTGAATTTTATCAAATGCTTTTTTCTAATTTTAAAGGGAATAAAACAACAATAAAACAAAACAAAAGAAAACAAAATAGTGACAGGACAGTAGGAAATCCACAATAGTTACTATATTGCATATTATTATTCTCAAAATAATTGCTCAGACTACTGGCTTTAGGCTTGCAAAGTCAATCAAGCAATACAAGTTTTAGGTTGTTTCTTTAGTTTAGTTGTTATCATCTCAGCCTGTGTTCCTCCAAATCAGCAGGTTGTTTATGGGGCTTTTTCTGTTTTTGATTTTTTTTTTTTTTTTTTTTTTTTGAGACAGGGTCTCACTATGTAGCTCGGACTGGCCTTGAATTCACTATGTAGCCTAAACTGGCCTTGAACTCACAGTGATCCTCCTGCCTCAGCCTCTGAGTGCTAGGATCACAGGTGTGTGCCACCATGCCTGGCCTGAGCTCTTGATGAACTATTTGGTTCTGTGCGCAGACAGCCATTGTAGATTCGCCTGCCTCTGATTATGTAAGCCTACCTAATTTGCTTGCATAATTATAGTGCATTTTGCCACTGATTCCTTTGCTTTAGAGAACCATGACCAATATATTCAGAAATATTAGTCTATAGTTTTCTTTTTTGGGGAGGTTTTGTCTTTTGAGGTTTTAGTTCTTATTTCTGGTTATTTTAAAAAGTTTCCTTGACAAAATGTTGATTTAAATTTTTTTATTCTCAAAAATTGGTCTGTTGGTCTTATCAGTGAGGTCTAAAATTTCCACATATATTGTGGAGCCAAGACCTTTACCAAATCTGTGCTTAATGAATAGTTTTGCCTATTCTATCATTTGGTTTTTTTTTTCATTTTATTACAAGTATCTTTCAAAGAGAAAAAGTTTTAGGTTTTCAGAAAGTCCAATTTATCATTTCTTTTATGATTTGTACTTGTTGTATTTAAAGTTTTTGCCTAGCTCAAAGTCACAAAGGTTTTCTCATATATTTTCTTTTAGAGTTTTTATAATTCTTCCTTCATAGGTCTATAATCCCATTAACATTAATCTTTATTTGATGAAAAGTGTTAGTAAAGTTTTATGGGAAGTGGCAAAAGCTTTTATTTTGGAATAGCCCATTGTTCTGGCACCATCATCTGATCAACAGACTTTCTGTGTGCCTATTTTGGAATCATGATTTGGTTCCATTGAGCTCTGTGTCTATCTTTATGCAAATACCATGCTGATCACTGTAGTTTTACCATAAATAGTATAAGTCTTTGTTTTTTTGGTGTTTTTTGGGGGGAGGGCGGCACTGGGGATCGAACTCACAACTTCACACCTGCCAGACAGGTGCTTAAGCCACTGAGCCAAACTCCCGGCCCTTAAATCTTTGTTTTTCAAATTTTTTGCTGACTCTAGATCCATTGATTTTAAATAAAACTTATAAGATCAGCCAGACACAGCAGAGGGGGATTGCCAAACCGGGGTGGCAATTGAGGAAAGGGGAAAAGTGGAAAGCCAACAGCAGGAGGATAGCATGGCAGAGATGAGCTAATGGATGCCAGTTTTAACCATTAATGTGGATGACCTTAATTCACCAATAAAAAGAAACACAGGGAGAGTGGATCAAGAAACAAGATCTATCAATATACTGAAATCAAGAAATACGTATAATCCAAAAGGAAATTCACAGACTGAAAGTCAAAGGAAGGAAAACAATGTAGCATGTGACAGGAAACTGGAAAAAAAGCAGGGGTAGCTTGTCCACCAATCACAGATAAGAAAGATATGGTATTTTCTTTCAATGGAAAGCTGCTCGGCTATAAAGGATAATCTTCAGGCTCTTATAGGTAAATGGATGCAACTTGAGATCATGCTCATGGGTAAAATGGTTTGGACTCATATGGGTGAACATTGTGTTATCTCCTTAGCATAAAAAATTGAAGGAGTTAGTGGGATCCAAAATGTACACTAGATATTGTGAAAGTGATAGGGGAGGAAACATCTAAAAAGGAAAAGTGATAACCACTGTTAATTTCCTATAATCTTGTTTTGAATTCCTGTATCATTTTCATAGTTTGGTTAGGTTTGGTTTTATTCTGTCTTGTTTTATTTGATTTTATTATGTCTGGTGGTATGGGCCACTGATATTTTGAAGATAACAAGAATATTATAGTAGCCATTGTTGATTCCCTGTTATCTGGTTTTGAAGTCCTGTAATGCTTTCACTGTTTTGTTTTGATTAGTTTTATTCTGTTTTGTTTTGTCTGATTCTATTATGTTTGATGGTATGGACAGCTATTTTGAAGAAAACAAGATACATTATGGTAGCAATTGTTGATTTCCTATTATTTTGTGTTTAAGTCTGTATCACTTTCATTATTCTGTTCTGATTGATTTTATTCTGTTTTATTTTGTTCCATTTTATTCCCTTCAAAATAAAAAAAAAGATCAGCTGAACAATATGTAAGGTGTATTTGGATTGGGATCACATCAACTATACAGGTCATAAGTATAAAACTGGCATCATATCAAGTGTTTCAACCCACTCTTCTGGTGTCTCTCTACATTAATGTCTCTTAACAGTATCATAATTTTCCAGTATAATTTTTTTACATACACTTAATTTAATACCAAAAATTTCATTTTGATGCTATTGTATTTTTTCAATTTTAATTTCTAATTACTTGGTAGTATACGGAATCTGGTTGATTTTGTAGGCTAATCTTTTCTGCTGTGACCTTGCTTAACTCACTAATTAGTTTTAGTAGATTTTTGGAATTCCTGGCTTTTATTTTACACTATTGATTATATGGTTACTGATAAAAATGATTTTAGTTTCTTCTGGTCAGATTTTATGCTTTTATTTCTTACTTTATTTTACCATTTATGACTGCCAGTGCAAATGTGAATAAATATAGTGAGAGTGGATATTTTTACCTTGTTCCTGATCTTGGGGGAGATATATTTATTCTTCAAATATCAAATACCATATTAGCCATACATTATTCATAGATGAACTTTTGCAGTTGACAGGTAGTTTTATTGCTAGTATTTAGAACCCTTAGGAAATGAGTAATTCTCGGAGGCCTCTTCCATGTGTAACTGGCTTTTGGGTTTTGAGTCTGTTGCAAGATCCTACCTCTTCCATTCACTGGTGATGAGAAGTTTCTGCCTATTTGGTCAAGCCCCTGGTTCTTTGGCACTAGCCTATAGTATTGTTTATGACTCTTAAGCTATCTCAGTCTTGGCATACCAGGAAGAACAACTGACTAGAACAATTATGTCACCTTGGCAAAACTAGTAATAACAATAACAATAGCATCAAACACAGCCCAGAAAATGACAAACTATGGTAACTATTTGCCACCTTTAATCATATGAACTATATTTGTGGTTATATAACAAAATAAAAAAGACCCAGAAATTGTATATAGTAAATATGCCCTTAATGTGGCAATTTTACCTTTGGAAAGAAAATTTAAAAGGGGTTAGGGAGCAAAATAGAAAAATAGAAGAAGAGAAAGAGATTAGAAGCAAGATTGGAGAACAAAGGAAGATTACAGAAACTTTTGGAAACTGATGAAGAAGACAGGAGAGAAAGAGAAGAAAGAAATAAAAACAAGAATGGAGCAATAACTAAAAAGTAGAAATAATGCCACATTCATATAAAAATAACAAGAAAGTAAAACAAAACCAAACCAAAAAAAAAAAAAAAAAAACAAAACAAAAAAAATGAAAAGAAAAAAAGAGTCCACTTCAGGGCATATCTCTACTGTCACTGGTAGACAGAATGGATAGATAGAGCCCAGATCTGTGTTGACCCCAGCTGGGGCGGTGGATAATTCCAGCAAGCTTGCACCTTTAGTTCCACTAAAGTTTAGGCTGGTTTCTGGTTGCGAGGCTGGTACCTGAAATGCTCAGCCTGCAACGCTGCCTCCTGTTGGCTTGAACTCAGCTCCTTGACTTCCCGATGACTTGAACTCATTTCACCTCACCCTAACACCAGGAGCTGCTAGATGGAATCAACCTGCATCTGCTCTGAGCTCTAAGCTCAGTTGACCTCTTTCCAAAATAGTACCAGTGAATCACCCTCTCCTGGGGGTATGTCTGAAACCAAATAGCTCACCAGCCACTGCAGTCTGCTACATTCACTGTGTTGTGCTAATGGCGGGTTTCTGAGTTAAGGCCTCTGAGGTTGCCAGTAATCTTTGTGTGTTTGCAGGTTCAGACAGTCTTCCCACATAGTGAGTCAGGGCTCAGAGAGAAAGTGCCACTTGCCACTTCCTTCTTTGGTGTTGAGGTCTCTCTCTTCACTCTCCTCATGGGCTTGAATTCTCACTTCAGATCTTGGCTGGAACCTGGGGACCCACTTCCCTCCTTTTTCTTTTCCTCATGTTATATTCCAGCATCTGGATACCAAATCTTGGGAATGCTGTTTCAGTGCTATTCTCCACTCTGCCATCTTACTGCTTTTGTGGTTGAGAATGTTGCTTTCTAGTCTTAGTTGAGAATTTTCTTTCATCAGGGAATACTGAAAATTGTGAAAATATTTTTTCTGCACCTAATGAGATCATCATATGGATTTTTTTCAAGTTAGACATAGTTGATTCCTTTTTATTTTCTTTTTGATTACTCAATTAACTTTGCAGTTCTTATACAAAACCCATTCCTTCCATCATTTCTGGTAAAATTAATTAGTGAAACCATTGGGCCTAAAGTTTTTTTTTGGTAGTAATTTTAAACTATAAATTCATTTTATTTAATATGAAGTTCTCTGACTTATCTATTTCTTCCTGAGTTTTTGTAGTTTGTATCTTTCAAGAAATTTGTGGATTTTATGTAAGTTGGTAAGTTTACTGGCATGAAGTTATTAATATTTTCTTATTTTCATTTTAACATGTGCTGAGTGGTATTATAGCCTATTTCACTCCTGATATTGGTAATTGTCTTGGTTACTTTTCCCTCGTTGCTGAGACAAACACCTGACACCCAAAATTAGGGAAGGAAAGGTTTATTTAGCTTACAGTTTTTGGAGGTTTCAGTCCACAAACAGCTAGCTCCAAGGCAGGGTGGCATGGCACTGAGACAACACTTCAAGGCAAGCAAAAGCAGTCAGAGTAAAAAGCGGGTGGTGAGCAAGCCTCTTCTCCTCCTTTATATAGTACACAGGACAGCCCCCCACCCAGGGTGGGTGTAGCATCCACAAACATCCTTGCCTTCCTTTGCACAGGATGAGGATATTTACAAAGTAAGACCCCTGGCTCCCTGCTGAGTCTCTCAGCTAAACTTCTGACCTTCTCAAATTGTAACAATGACCAGGCAACTGTGCTCTACACCCCAGGATTAGAGCTGCTGAGTTACTTAATTAATCTGCTAGACTTCTCAAGTTGACACATTGTATAAACCATAACAGTAATCATTGTCTTTTTTATTTTTTGCATTAATCTAGAAGAGATTTCTTGTTTATATTGATATTTTCAAGCAATTAACACTTCATTTTATTTTTCTTTTGATTTCATATCTATTTCATCAAGTTTTACTATTTATTATTTACCCACTTGTGCTTATATAGTTTGGGTATATTTTTTCTTGTGTTTTGAGTTTCTTTCAGTCATTGATTTGAAGACTTTCTTCTTTTTAGTATAAGCATAGAATGCTACAATTTTATCTCAAGGCACTGCTTTAGCTGCTTCTTGAAAAAGTTTTTTTTTTTTTTTAAATGTTTCTGTTTTCTTTCAATGGAAAGATGAGTTTTTCAGCATCTGGTATCTGCCCTCTTTGTTAGATCACCTATTGTGGATTAAAAACTGGTGGTCAACGTAACACCAGCTGAATTAAATTGGCATGGTGCTGAGGGTAGATGGCCCACCTGAGGAAAACTGCCGGCATAAAAGGAGATGTGGAGAGGAAGAGTGAGGCATTGTGGATTTTCCTAAGTGTTGCTGTTTCGAGCCATTGATTCTTCTGGAGGAGCTTGTCATGGCTAGATTCTCCAAAATGAATTTGGTCACTATCATTGGAGGAACTTGGGACCTTGTTGCTGAGAGTAACTGTGGGTCACTTCGGGGGAGCATTGCTCCTTACATTGAGCATCATTTCCTGGCTCTGGAGGGGAAGATATTTGCTGTTCAATCTTTAGGAGAAGCCTGTCATGCTGGTTTCCTGGCATGTACTTGACTGTTCTCATCATTGGAGGAGCTCAGGACTTCATTATCGCTGAGGATGGCTGTGGTACTTTTCAGGGCAACCCTGGTTCTTATTTTGAGCACGACTTCTCAGTTCCAGTGTAGAACCCTCAACCTCCTGGCACAACTCCTTCATCTCACTGGCTTAGACTTTCTAGCTTTCACTGCTGACTTTTGGGCCTTCTCAGTGCAGATCTGTAAAACAGACTGGCATCAGTCCTTATCCTGGGCTCTAGATCTCCAGCTGGACTCGTGGGAGGCATTATCATGGGATCTAGGTCTTCAGTCGAACTCATGCAGGACATTGCTGTGGGATCCAGGCCCATGGCTGAATATTCTGGGACTTTAGTGTTATGGACAGATTTCCTGCACTTTCTTGTGTTTAACTCTGGGTGACCATCATAAAACAGTATTATAAATTCTGTACCTTTTTTTTTATTTAAGAGAAAATAGATACAGAAGATAGAAACAAAAAGCAAAAAAGACAGACAAACAACAACAGATCTGATATGATAACATTGTAGGTTTACACACTGAGGTGGTTGAAGTTTGACAGTAGTTACAATATTGCATATCGTTACCTTCATAGGGGTTGATCCTATTGACAGATACAGACATGTAAGATTTATCAATTCAGGAATACTAACTTTTCTTTTTCAATAGCTAATGTATTTAGTAATACAGTTTTTTTAACTGTCTTATTTATGCATATTTATAAATTTATGCCTTTTTCCTTTTCCCTTCCTTCCTTCCTTTCCCCTTAGAATACTTCTTGTTATCATTGAAATAACTACCCATAACATCGGGTCTAATATAATCAAGCAAAGTAGTTCAGAGTGAAACCAATAAAGGATAAAAGAATGGTCGTACATAAGAGAAACAAAAAACTAAAGGGATAAACAAACATCGACAACATATCCAATACTGTAAAATTATAGGTTTAGGAATTTAGATGGTTGGAATTTTACAGTGGTTGCAATGTTGTATATCATTACCATTAAGGGAGCTGTTCAGATTGACAGGTAAAAACATGTAGGATTGATTTGATCATACGAATATCAACTGTTCTCTCTCACCAGTTAATGCATTTAGTAGTATAGTCTTTTAAACTATCTTATGAATACCCTCATATAAAACTATGTCTTTTTTCCATACCTTTCTTCCTCGGTTCCCCTTGTAATACCTCTTATTGTCTTCAAACTAAACGCCCTTACCAATTGACCAAATATAGTCGAATGAAATAGTACTGAATAAAACCAATAACAAATAAGATAATGGAGGCAATACATAGTAATACAACATTGATTTCTATAATGCTTCATATTAGCTTCAAGGCAGTTGCCTATATCATCTGTTGTAACACAAACACACTAAGATAGGTTAAAATCCCTCAGAACAGAGCAGCAAAAGTAATACCTGGTTTTGAAGCAAGGTGATCATATATCATTGAAGGCTACCCTTATAAATTTTGTTATCTTTACAATAGCTGTCTTTGTCATCATTTATGATAAAGTTAGGCCAGTCGAGGTAGGATAGGATTAAACTAAACAGCTCATTGAAAACAATACTGGACTTAAATCCCATTGATGGATTGTTCATTTGTCTGCCCTGCTTGGTGGTATCTCTCTGTCGCTGTTTCTGGAGCAGTGGACTTCTTTATCTCTCTCTAGAATATCCTTCAGTATGCTTTGTAGGGTTGGCTTGGTTGTCATAAATTCCTTTAGTTGTCCTTTGTTGTGGAGGTATCTTGTTTTTCTGTTGATTTTAAAAGATAATTTTGCAGGGTACATCAGTCTGGGTTGAAAGTTATTTTCCTTCAGGGCTTGAAATATTTCACTCCAAGCTCTTCTTGACCTGATGATTTGTGTTGAGAAGTCTGTCGTGATTCTGATGGGCCTTCCTTTGTAGGTAATCTGTCTCTTTTCTCTAATAGCTTTTAATATTTTTTTTTTGTGTTGAATTTCTGGAATCTTGATTATTATATGTCTGGGTGTAGGCCTATTTTGGTCAAGTTTAGCTGGAGTTCTATATGCTTCAGTTATCTGAAAGTCTCTTCCTGTTCCCAAGCTTGGAAAATTTTCTGAA
The DNA here is from genome assembly GCA_004363535.1 of Dasyprocta punctata. NCBI lineage: Eukaryota > Metazoa > Chordata > Mammalia > Rodentia > Dasyproctidae > Dasyprocta > Dasyprocta punctata. The sequence continues at coordinate 70,521 of RJWM01001269.1, forward strand.
ATTATTTCTGTAAATAGGCTTTTAATTTGATTTGTATTGACCCCTGCTTTTAAACACCTTTTATTTATAAATTATATTTCCTTGGGTTGTCTTGCAGCCATTGCACTGCCACTTCCAGATTTCTTATTATTTTTATAAAGTCTTTCCTTTCTCTCTCCCAGGCTGCCATTCTTTCTTCCAGATCTGAAAGACTATCTTTAGTTTCCTTCAGGTGGTTCTGCCAACTTTTATTGGAGTCTTTGATTTCCTGGTAGTCTCTCTGAATCTGATTGATGTGTTCTAAGTCTTTATTTGTTTCATTCTCAATTTCCTTTGATTTTCCATCCTCCACCTTTCCAGCTATGTTTCCTTTAGAGCCGCTTAGCGATTCCCCTATTATGTATTTCATTTCAATTCTCAGTTGGGCTAACAGTGCCACTTTAATTTCTTTTATAGCTTCATGGAGTTGTCTCCCCACTTCGGTTGTCATCTCCTCTGAGATTTTTGGACTGTCGACCTTTTCTGTGTTTGCTTCTCCTGGATTTGTTCTGCTTGTATTGGAGTCCAGAGAGCGCCCTCTACCTTTCCGTCTTGGCATTTTCCTGGGCTATTCAGGGATCTCCTGATTTCTCTGCAGTGAGCCCGTGTTTGTCCACTGCCTTTCCCCAGCCTGTTTACGCTCCATGGTTGTCTGGTGCAGTGTGCGAGGATGGGGCCACTGCCTGGGAACCCATACCAGGCCGTCTGCCAAACTTCCCCTATCACCCCCAAGGCGCCCATGCAGTTTCCTCCAGGACCCTCCAGGGCCCAGTGTGAACAAGGAACCGTGCCTAATTAGGTACGGTTCCGGTCTCAAGATGGATGTCTGTCCCTTGCTCTCCCTTGGGGTTGGGGAGTGGGGGGCTGGGGTCCCCCGGGTTCACTCACTCACCTGCTCACGACCACCTCATTCCACAATCGATCGCTGCCTCCGCCATCACTGCTGCAGCTGCAGCAATTCAATCGCGCATCGCCAACACTTTAGTCGCACTTTCCCAGTTCGGTTCCCGCCACTAATTGGATTTGGCTCCAGTCAGAGGTGCTGCCAGTTTCCACCTTTGTTTATTTCTTTTTTTTTACTCTTTCCGTGGGCTACAGTTCTCGTTTTAGATTCTTCTTGGGTCCAGAGGACCCATCTCCCTCTTTTTTCATTCTCTCTGTTATTATATTATTTTATATTCCAGCATTTGGATGGTATATTCCAGGGAGTCTCCCTATCACGGTGTTATCTGGTCAGCCATTTTGTAGGAAGTCTAAATTCTGTACCTTTTAGTCTCTATACCTGCTCATAGTTCAGGAACCTTTGGGACTGGCTTGAGGGAAGAATTCAGAAAAGTTTGGGGTGCCCACTGAAAAAGCAGCACTGGAGTGCCTTAGGCTATACTTGATGGGAGATTCTGGTCAGAACTCAGAAGATTAGAATGCTGATAGAAGTACAGACCAGGCTTTGGAGTTTTCTGCTAGAAAGAAAGACTTCATTAGTTGTTGGACTCCAGATAATTTGTGTTATGGATTGGCAGAAAGTTTGTCTGCATTTTCCTCTTATCTAGAGACTTTGAGAGTGAGATTAAGTGCAACAGACTAAATAACCTTACAGAAGAATACCAAAACAGTTTAATGTTGAGGCCATGGTATGGCTACTATTGGAATCAAATCTATGTTGAGATTCAAGAGCAAAGGTCCCAGCAGAATGATTTAAAATTCTGTTGATTTGGCTAATACGGAAGCACCAGTAAAGTTGTGTACTGCAAAGATAGAGCAGACCTTCACTGATAAGAAGGAACAAGAGAATAGAAAAAATGACCTGAGGATATCACAAAAATGAGCAGGACTCTACCCTTTTCAGGCTCAAAACTGGAAAGGTAGAAAGACTGCTTTAGGAAGAAAGTCCCAGAGCACCATACTTCTAAGTGGCAGCAACGTAGGGAAGTTGTTCCTGGGAATTTGGTTCATGGGCACTAGACCTCTACAGCCAAGAGAAAAGGAAGCTTGGCTAATGTTTCAACTGGCTGCAGACTTTGTGTCATCCACATGGTGCTGGTTTTAGATGCATGCAAAATGCAAGAGTTTTGAAGGCAGAATGGCTTCCACCCAACCAACTGCTCAGACCCTGACCTTCCAAAGAAGCAGAGTCATCTCAAGAAAGAAGTCATGGGAGCTGCAACCATCTGCAGTGCCATAGGGGTAGAGCCACCCAAGCCCTTTAGAGTTTACATCTTGCCAATGGTCTCTTCCAATACTGGACATGGAGCTATAGGTCTTAATATTTGCCCTGCTAGATTTTGGACTTGCTTTGTTCCTATTCTTTTTGATCCCCCTCTTTTGTACTTTTTGGAATGGAAATGTCTATCTTGTGCAATTGAATATTAGAAATGTTTAACTTGCTTTTCTTTGGTACAGGAGCTCAAAGTTAAGAGTTTGCCTTAAATCCCAGAGGAGACTTAGACTTGAACTTTTCAGCAATGCTGAAATTGTTAGAACTTGCAAACTTTCAGAGATAGACTAAATGACTTTTGCATAAAGGGATGTGCATGATTCTTTGGAAGGTTAGGGTCAGAATGTTATGATTTATGTCTCAGTGTCCCCCTAAAGCCTCATGCGGTCATAGGTGGGGCTTTTCAGAGGTGTCTGGATCTAGAGTATGTGACACTGGGATTGAGTCATGGTACAATGCTAAAATTAAGGGTGCTAGGATTAAAGATGTGAGTACTACCCTCTGTAAAGGAGATAAAATACAAAGACCAGAAAGAGACTCTTCCCTTGCCTTTCTGACTTCTGCCTTCTAGCTTCCATGAACTATTTTTCCTCTGCAATGCTGTTCTGTCATGCCACCTTGCTTTGGCCAGCCAGGTATAAACTGAAAACTCTACAAACTGTAAGCTAAATAAACCTATCCTCCTTTAACTTTAACTGTTGGGAACTTTGTCTAGCCAGTAAAAATGAAACTAAGACATATCCCTCCCTACTCAGTGTGGGCCTAGATCATGGAGGGTTGGTGGGGGGGGGGCTCCTGATACCGAGGAATATAGATGTTATTATCTTAGAAATGCCTAAGGTCTAGGGCATGAACAGTTGGTTGTGTATTCTCCAGCAACAACCAGTCATGACCTATGCTTCCTCCTGGTTGACTGTGTGTGGGCTTCATAAAAAAAGCTATACACTTGCTGTAGTATTAAATCTTGGCAGTCTCTTCTTGCTCATGCCACCAGGAAGAGCTGTCTCAGGTCTCCCATCCTCATGAGCACTCACTAGAAACCCAGGATAAAATGCACAGCAAGTGAGTTCAGATGTCCACTGTAATTGGAGTTCCAGGACTTTGCCTGTAAATGTTTGTTACGATTTCAGTTGTTTTCTCCTTAACTACATTTATGGTCATTGCTATCTCTTCCTGCCTCATGTCTTCATGCTTCATGTCTCCTCAAACAGCTTGCTACTCTTTGCAGTTCAAACTGCTTGGCTATTTCATGAAGTGAGCTCTTTGATGGTCTAAGAAAATTATGATTTTGTAGATTATCCCTACCCCCCCCCTTTTTTTTAACAAGAGAAACCTTGTATTAGATCATAAGAGCAAATGGTAAGGGACTTGAGTTTGCAAAACATACAAAGGTCAGGCAAGTCCTTAAGAAGGAAAGTAAGAAGCATAACTGAGCAGCTGGAGGGTGCACACTCACCAGCACTGATGAAGGGGATCAGGCTGCCAAGAGTGCAGCTTTTGAGAGTTAGTTGAGGTGAGCTGGGACCTGCTTGATCACTACCTCAGTCTTGGTTTTATAGTTCTGCAGTCCTCATAGCATGAGTTGCAGTTCCATTTCCATGAAATGATCGTCTTTGTGTTGTTTCAGTCATGTAGAGCTTAGATTTCCTGGAATCCAGGTGATCATAGAATTAATGGCTGGGGACTTCTGGACATATTTGAATGTCTCTCTAATCCTTATCTTGGTGTCCTCAATTGGAGTGGCAGGGCCCTTTGAGAGGAGTCCCACCATGTATAGACTTCCAACTGACCTTGGAGGAAAGAGCCTAAATATTATCTGTTCTCTTAGCCATTTTTTCTTAGCTCTTGAACATCTAGAAGGCAGTTACACCAATCTTGAGGTGGGAGCAGTAGGTCTTAACTTTAACTACTGTAATTTCCTCTGGATACTGGGAATTGGTGTCATATCATCTCTGTCTTGTAGAGGATGGCTTATCATCTTAAAACACTGCTCAGATTGTCTCTCAGAAATCATATTCCTTTGAGGCAAATTTAGAATCCTCTAACAGGCTTTATAGCACTGTCCACACTGTCCAGTATTGTGAGCCCTCAGTCAATTTCAGGACCTGAGAGAATCCCTTAACAGGCTAAAATAGCTCTGTGATTGCCAAAAAGCTGTCACCAGCTAGCATGGGTCACTGCTTTTAGTAATAATGAAAATTAAAACTACAGCAAAGAAAAAAATTATAGGAAAAGGATTGCATTATAAAGTAAGAGAAAAATGATAAGGAACTTTAGTTTGAGGAGTTAACAAAGATCAGGCTGTCCCTGAACAGAGGAGAGTGGGAAAAATAGGTAAGAACTACAGCTTGAGTAGCTGGAGGGGTGCGGTGCACTGTGGTGAAGGGGATCAAACTGGCCCTTATTTTGCTTTTTCTCATAGTTTAGTTTACCCATGATATCTCTATGTGATTTTCTGTATCCTAAGCAGAAGTTAGAAGCCTCCCAAATCTTATTTTGGAGATTCATTCATGTTAATGCTAGTGAACATATCTATTTTTTACTATAAATATCTCATTATAAGACTATGTAAATTCATTTTTCCATTTTCCTGTTGGTGAATATTTCAGCTTTTTTTTTCTATTTTATTTCTGGATTTGGTTTATCTTTACTTTGAGGAAGGTGCATTATTGTTAAGATTAACTTGAAATTTTCTTATACTTTCCTTGCCCTTTGTTTTCAAAGTTAAATTGTCTCATTAAATTGATCGGAGAGTTTTCTTTCTCCTCCTTTTTTCTTCTGTCTGGAGAAGATGGCAAGAAGAAATTATCTGATCCTTGGAAACTTTGTAGATCATCCCTGCTCCAATACCTGTTATTGTTTTTGTAGAAAGGTATTAATTTTCTCATTTTTTTTAAAAAAAACTTTATCCTTTGAAACAGCTACATATTTATGAGAGGATGATAAAAGCGGAAATCCTCACATTTCCCCTTGTCTCTCCCAAGAGTTTGGCACTGGTAGAATCCATTGAGTTTTCTTGGATTTCCTCAGTTAAATATGAACTCAGTCATGCATTTGTGTGTGTGTGTGTGTGTGTGTGTGTTGTGTGTATGTGTGTAGGTGTGTGTAGTTCTGTGCAGTTTTACCATGTGTGCTACTCTGAGTAACCACCACCATAATGATGATCCTAAAATATTCCATTGCTACAAGGCTCTGCGTTACTCCTGTGTCACCACACCTATCCCTTCCCTGGCTCCTGATAGTCACTGCTTTATTCTCAATCCCTGTTATTCCATGAATGTCACACAAGGGAAATCATATGTCTTATACTAGTTACTTTTCACTCATTGCCGAGACAAAATACCTGACGCCCAAAATTAGGGAAGGAAAGGTTTATTCTTACAGTTTCTCGGGAGTTTCAGTCCTACTTAGCTGGCTCCAACTCAGCATGGCATGGAGGGGCTGCCATTCATGGCAGCTGCAAGCCTCAAGACGCACTGGCGAAAGAGAGGGAGAGAGAGAGGACGGAAGCGCAGAAGAGGAAGACCCGCCTCCCTTACACTGTATCTCAGCTCCACCCCTGGGTGAGTGTAGCAGTCATGTCATCAATCCTGGAGCTAGACAACAAACTGATCACAAGTGTCAGACTCAGCCCCATCAAAAGTACATGAGGACTTGGGGGTACATAGCATGTCATGCAATACATCATACTATATGTATCTTTTTGAGATTTACTTTTTCACCGAGCATAATTTTCTTGATGTTAACTCAAGTTCTGTTATCAGTAGTTTACTCCTTTTAGTTGATGTGTAGTAGTTCATGGTATGGATGTACCATAGTTTGCTTAATGATTGACCTGCTGAACAATGTTTAGGTAGTTTTCAGTTTAGGGCTATGATAAAAAAAGCTGCTATGAACATTTGTGCACAGTTTTATGCATGAAAATGAGCCTCTAATTCATTGACATAAATATGTGGGAGGATTTGAAATATTCAATTAAATATTCTTTAATGGCTATAGACTTATTCTTAATGTTTAGTTCTTCTTGAGTTTGCTTTGGTACTATTTCTTCTTGAGTTTTCTTTGGTACATTAGTTTTTTTTTCTCAGAATTTGTTTATTCTTTTTAGTTTTTTGTATTAGTATAGAGCTCATAGTACTGTTACAGGCAACTGAGTTAGTTAGAAATATTATAGACAGTCAGACAGGGCTAGGCCCTCAAGGAAAATGGCACAGAGGACCAGATGTCTTGTGACCTTGGAAGAGACACACACCTCTTGCTGTGGGCCAGATATCAAGATAAAAGGAAGAACAAATGCATCCATATCCTAAGGATTGATATTCTAAATAGTTCTGTCACCCTGAGGAAGTCAGGAATCAGCATCCCACCCCCAGCAGGAAGAGTCACTGCTCTGTAAGAATGCCCACTTTCTACGTGACTTGCTTCCCCATTTGTCCTTGATTTAATCAATTTCACCTAAGCAATTAGTTTTATTGGCTGACCATAGTTATGTCCCACCTGATGCCCACGTTGCAGGTTCCCATTTTCCCCTGCCTTGGATCCATCTAACCTCATGATTTTAATCTATAAAAGTCCCTAGAAATGACAGAGTCTTTGGCAACCCACTCAGGCCCCCTTCTGTCCCTCAGACAGAAGCTTTCTTTCAATGAATATATATTCTGCTCTTGCCCTCCATTGTTCCTAAAATTCATTCTTCAATTTTAGCGAACATGAACTTTTGCTGGACATATAGTAGGTTGGGAGTTTCGTTCCCCTGTATCATTTGGAGGTCTGAGATCATCACCCTGTATCAGTACTCACCTAGCACCTTTTCAATCACTGCTGTTTCTGTATTTATATCTACTTTTTCAATCTAATATATTTTATTCTCTTTTTGCTGAGTCTATTAGAGGATTTTAAAGAACCAGTTCTTGGCTTTATTTATCCTTCAGATTATTTCTCTGTGTAAGTTACATGTCATACTTAACAACTCATTGGAAATAAAACATAGTTAAAGTTTTTGTCCTCCACTGTTCCTTTGAAATTCATGCAGTGAAAGAAATTTTCCCACTGCCCCTGGGTCGAGGTTCAGAGGGACCCATGGCTTAGGGTTTCTCAGTCAGGGACTCTTGACCTTCTGGGTCACATAATTCCTTAAGGACGTATCCTGTACATTTTAGGATGTTTAGCAGTGGCCCTGGACTACTTGGTGCAGCCAGTATCACTCCCTGGTTGTGAGAGGGAAAAATGTTTACAGATATTGTAAACATTGGGAGACAAAATTGTTCCCAGTTGAGAAGCACCACCATTTTATGTACAATCTTAAAAAACAGAATTTTGGAATCACTTTTTTCTTTTTAAATTTGAGAAAGTGTATTGGTTAATTGGTAAAGACATTCATCTCAGTTGTTTCTCTCTCTTCATCTTGACCTGGTATTAATATTTTATTTGGGTCAAGCAAAGAATATGTAGGAGAGGGAATGTTATTTTAACAAACAGCAAAATGGACAAAAAGAGATAGTTTGCCTACATGAAAGTAAGTTAAAGTTAAATCCATGTATCCTGATATAATTAAATCATGTAAGAATGACTATTTCTATATACATTTCCACTGTTTTACTTGGGGCTTAATCTAAACTTTACTGTAAAAGAACATCTTATTAGGCATATACACAGGCATAGTGGTTGATTGATTGTATCAACTGGAGACATTTAGAAGCTTAACTAAATGAGCTTAGCAACTCTATACCCTAGTGCGTAGAAGACCCACCCTAGGGTGGCTCATCACCTGGATTTTATAACAGGGAAGGAGGAAGGACAAATGCATTCTGTTCTTTGGAGGAGCTCCAGTCTTTACCTTTGGTTTGGATATGGTCTCTTTGGCTTCCAGTGTAAACTCTTCAGCCTTCCAGTGTAGACCTTTTGGCCTTCTGTCGCAGACCCATCAGCCTGCTGGTGCGCACTTGCACAGGACACTGGAGTGAACTCCAGACTTGGATAGAGTCCTTCGGCCTCTGGCGTGCAAACACCCTTTGCACGCTTCCTCATCCTACTCTGTGGTTGACCATCGTAAGCCTATCCTGTAATTTCTTATTTTTTTGTATATCTTGTATAATATCTGTTTTCTCTAGTAAAACCCTGACTAATGCAACAGGTTTCTCTGCAGTTACTACCTTTTAAAAGAGATCAGCAAATAATCACTACCAGGGAAATAGTATGAAGCTTCCTCTAAATTTAACATTATGGGAATTTTGAAGAAAATTACTCTATCAGTTTTCTTTTGTCTTTGATGATGCTTTCAAAGATGTGTTTAACTGTCACATTAAAAATAATTCATATATAATACAAGAATACAAAATGAAAAACCCTACAATGCACAAATCTCACAGTATATGTGATGAAATATTCTATAAAATGTGTTTGAAGATACATTTTCTTTCCTTTTATTTTCAGTATCTACAGTTTTTGAGAGGCTGCTGGTCAGTACGTGTATACTTAAAATACATCGTATAGTTGTTCTAATAAGAAATCCTGTAGTAAGTCCATTTCAAATTGGATTTAACAAATTAGTAACAAATACTGAGACAAAGGTACAAAAAAATGCATCCTATTATTTTCCAAGTTAAATTTGTTTTGGTGTTTATAACTTAAAAAAAATAAAAACTAGCCAAATACTTAAGCAGTATGTACATTTAAAGTTTCAGTGGTGGTTTATAATTTAAAACAAACAGCTTCCTTATGATTTGCCTCAAGTTCTGGTGGAAATGTTTACAGGAACTGGCTGATAAACTAAAACCAAGAGAAGCACATTCAGAATACTGATTTGCTTAGGTAGCAAATGGCTGTTCTTTGAAGACAAATGAAGATAGACAAGGCCACTTAGGTGAAGGGCTATTTCAAATACTCAATAGTTCACATAACAAAATTCAAAAAAAATTATAAAGAAATTTGTATCAACCAACAAAAAATGCTGGAGGGGCTGTGGGGAAAAAGGAACTCTTCTCCACTGTCGGTGGCATTGTAGACGGTGCAACCACTGTGGAAATCAGTGTGGAGATTCCTCAAGAAGCTAGGATTAGAGATCCCATTCAACCCAGCTATCCCACTTCTGGGCATTTGCTCAGAATAATTGAAAACATCATACCACAGTGATATTTGTGCACCCATGTTTATAGCAACCCAATTTGTAATCGCCAAATCTTGGAAACAAATCACATGCCCATCAATCAAGGAATGGATAAAAAAGATGTGATATTTTATACAGTGGAGTACTACTCGGCTATCAAATAAGTAAATGAACATGACTTGAGACCATACTCGTAAACGAAATAAATCAAACTCACATGTGTAAATACCATATTGTCTCCCTAGTGTAAGAAAATGAAGAAGTGCATATGATCCAAAATCTACAATAAGTACTGTGTAAGGGTAAAGATCTGCTCAAAGAGCAAAAGTAATTTGGAAAGGGAAAAGTAGGAAAGAAGGAAGGGAAAAGGAAAAAGACATAAATCTGTATATATGTATATGTAAGATAACTAAAATGACTATACTGCTGAAGGTATTAGTTATTGAGAAAGAACGGTTAATACTCATATGATTAGATCAATTTTACATGTATATATCTTTTAATGTAAACAACCATGTTGAAGGTAACAATATGCAATATTGTAACCATTGTCAAGTTTCTATCAAATTGTTTTGTAAACCTATAATGTTACTGTTACGGATTTGCTGTTGTCATTTGTCTAGTTTGCTTTTTGTCTTTCTTATATGTGTCTTTTTTCTATTAAATAAAAAGTAATTTGTATCCATTGATAGCAATGCAATATCTAATAGTATCAAAACAAATGCTGTGAGAAAAAAACTCTATTTCAGTTTTAATCTAAATTTACTTTCAGTTAATAGTCAGCACATTTTCCTTTCAATGCAATAGTCCTGTTACTCAGAAGGTTGTTCTGGGAGACAAGACAGTTAAAAAAAAGAAGAGAATTAACTTAGGAGTACGTTCCCACTTAATGTGCTAACAGTTGTATTTAAAAAATATGCAATTCTTAAAAAGGTACCATTTCTGATTTCCTTATTACCTGTAACCTTTGGAAATGAATCACAAGAAACTACAAAATTAACAAATGTGTTGAAATTTGTACATAAAACACAAATTATCTTTAATTTCAAATTCTCATTTATTAGTAATATACCACTCAATTAAAAAACTTAAAAAGGAAAAAAGTAGCTCCAAAGATAGTCTTATACCATTTGTTAAAATTAAAATCATTTCATTTAATTTTATAGTCTTATACTGTTTGTTAAAATTAAAACTATTTCATTTAATTTTATACCCACTCCTCATGCCAATTCAAAACATATCTAATTTTCTTGGTCATGGACATCTCCAAGATAAGATTTTATTTTTCCTTCCCATAACAACTGGTTATCAGAAAACCCAGGCTTTCCTTACTCAGAGTTTGGTCTGGCTTATGTTGGTGTACTCCTTCCAATGTTCTTTGTCCTTACCTTTGCTTCTGGAAGCATTTCTTCTGGTTCACTGTCTTCATCTTCCTTACAAGATGCTGCTACTGAAAGTGCTTTTGGATCAAAGAGTTGGAAAATTTCTTTAGGCTTCCTTGGTCCAAGTTTGGATGTAGCAGATTCTTTCTTTATTATCTGGCTACCTACGGCAAATTCAGACTTGGAGATCTTTGTAGGCTTTGCTGGGGAATCTGCAGTGTCTTCTTCAGCTGATAGCTTCTCAGTGCTGTGATAGGAATTTCCCCTCCATTACTGGAAGACACAGTCTTCGTTTTCATAGATTTTTCTGCTGTGGCTTCAGGTCCTCTGCAGCTCCAGCTCACTGTGGCTTCTCAGGTTCTCCTCTCCCATCTTTCTATCTGCCATTTTCCAGGCCACGGCCTCCCCTCAGAGTCACAATTTTTTTTTTTTTATCCAATTAAGTTGAATGCTTAGCTCATGAATTTTCAGTCTTTATTGTTTTATAGTTTGGTTGTTAGGAAATTAAGGGAAATTTATTGCCTAATTGTAATAATGAACAAATTTCAGGTATTTGGTTTCCTTTCTTGCTTCTGTCCTTTATAATTGGATTTTATTTCTAATTCTACTGTGCCACAACTCTGTGTCACAACACTGTGTTGTGATGGCTCAGTGTCTGGCAGGAAGACAGGAGGAGAATGGGAGGCACATGGCAGGGATTCCAAGGGTTGCTTGGAAAATCAGCTCAGGATAAAGATCCAACCGGTTTGAATAATTTATTGACTTGTACTCAAGTCTGGAAGGAAATATTTGGTGTTTTTTTTTTTTTTCCAGGAAAGGGGAAGGCACTTCTGAATGTATGGTAGCACTAAGCACTCCTGCAAACTGGGAGGAGGAGGAGGAGGCTAGATGAGAGTAACTTCTAAGGCTGTCAATACCTCAACTGCCTGTGACATTTTTGTATGAATTTTGGCATTTATATTGCTGTGCTAGATCAATTAGCCTCTCATAACGTGTAGTCTATTGACCTTATCACTTAACAATCCTATAGCATCACAGATCACCACAGAGAGACTGCAAAAGAAACATTTATAATTTTGAATTACCCAAGCCCTGAGCTGGGGAAACATTAAAAGGCTTAGCGCAGATAATCAGCAGTACATTAGATGATGGAACCTTTAGGGAGCCTTCCTTTTTCTCATCACTCTTGAATATTGACAGCCCGCTTCCTGTAGTTTAGATCTTAAATCTCCCCAAAGGCCCATCTTGAAGGCTTGGTCTCCAGCCTGTGGTTCTATTGGGAGGTGTTGGAACCTTTAGAAGACAGGGCCTCCTGCAAGGACATCAAGTCACTGGGTCATTCCTTTGAGGAGGATATTAGGGCCCCAGCCTCTCTTCTCTCTCTGTTTTCTGGTCACATTGAGGAGCACAGGGATCCATTGCCGCATGCTCTCACGTGCTGTATTATGTTGCCACAGGCCAGCACAGTGGGGCCAAGTGAGCATGGACTAACACTTCTGAAACTGTGAGCCAAAATAAACCTTTTTATCCTTTTAAGTTGATTATCTCAGCTGTTCTGTCACAGTAAAGTTAGCTAATTCACCACTGTAGTAAGGGAAGGAACAGAACCCAGCCTGCATAGTCCTGGCCTAGGTTTTCCAAAATGACCCGAGAAGGGCAGTCACAAAATCTCAAAACTAGAAGGCTCCTTAGACATCATAGTTGGGTGCAGGCAACAGAAATGGACCATGGATGACTCAGAAAAAAAGGAATTATCTAGAAGGTCATAAGGGGAGGTTCCTAAAGTTAATGGAAGACTAGAGAACAAGCTGAGAATAAAAAGAAACCCAGGTTCTCCAGACAGCTGAGAAGCAGGAGTTACAGCAGCACTCTCCTAGAAGGAATGGACTCTGTCTGATGAATGGCCATGGCCATCCTTCTGTCCTTCAAGACTTGGTCTTGGGAGACAGGATCCATTTAGATAAAAAAGATTATGGATTCTTTGGCCTCTGTAATGGCAGGTGGGCAGCTGGAATTACCTTTTCGTCAGCACTCAAGTGGACATCTCCCTAAAATCAGGATGCTTTTAAGGAGGATGAAAAATGACCCCAACCCCAGAAAAACATTTATTTCTAGTAAGGAAATTGTAGCCTGGACAATGACACGGCTTGAGTTTACAAACTAGCAAGAGTCAACCAGAGATGAAGACTGAGTTTCTGAGCCCCTAAGTGCTTGTTTCAACACCAGAGGGCTTTGGAACCTGGTGTAATAGCAAGAGTTTGACCTAGGTGTGTTGGCCAGGCCAGATATAACAGATTTCGGGAGTCTGAGAAGCACTTCATTAGGCTCAGTTTTCAATTAAAGAGTAACCACTGATGCTTTTAAAATAAATTCCTACCTCTATTTTCTACAGCAATGTCAACCCCGTATGCCTGGAGAAATCACCAGCTAGAGGAGGAAATTACAGTGAAGAGCAGGACTTCAATTACCACAGGGTATTTCAAGAATGCTGTTCATTCATTCTAGGGAATGCGATTTCAGTCAGATAGTGAAACTTCCTTGGTGATGCATGCATCTGGTTCTAATTAACTTAAGTTCAATAAAAGCACAGGTGGTCGGCGATGATGGGTCAGTAATCAAGTCAGCCGAAAAGGATGTAACCTCAAACAGATAAGAGCAATGGTGAGACAGAATTCACCAAAAGCCCGAAAACACATAGCTCTCTGGCCAGGGTGTTTCAGAAGCAGGAAGCTCTAAAAGGATGAGCGGGTTCATCTCTCGTATCTTGAGAAGCTCGCAGGCTGCCACACAAACACTGACAAATGTGTCTCTGAGGAGCCATGAGGGTGGACTCCTCTAAGCCAAGAACAGGGCTGAGAAGGTTTGGTTTAGGACAGGAAAAGCGAATGAATGGAAAAAAATCTGGTGCATTTTTTTCAGAACCTGTGTAAGTAGCAGGACGTAGTTTTTGGGAGGGGACTGACTTGCTGAGGGAAGGGTACATGGAAATGAAGCACCTTGGCGCTGTGACCACCTCAGCCTGTACTCAAGAACGGCCAGGCTGCACACCTGAACCGCTTCCCAGCGGCAGGTTTCCGCTCCTTTCCAAACAGCCCTCGCAGACACCTTTCTCCCCCAAATCATTGTGTTACATCTAAACAAATCCTGTTATGAAAAACAAAACTCCCCAAACAAAAATATAAACAACTGGCAAATAGCCAACCCAAACGGAGAACTGAAACTTGAACTACATTTCAGTTTTGAAATTTAAATAGAGAAATTAGTGATTGGACCATAAGCAACACGCACCCATTTTCATCAGAATTCATAAGCTTAATTACAGTGAAACTGAAAGCTAATAATTTCTGTGCACTGTTTTATCCCTAAGAGGCTAGTTACCATGGAAATCTCACTTTCCTTTTAGTGCATATTTATACAGAAAAGGAATATAAACATGACGGAAAGATTAAACAAGACAAGGCACAACTTGCTACAAATATTTTACATTTATTATAAGAATACAGAAAAAAGAGGTTCTGCAGACTCATGAGTGGCGATTGGTCTGTTGGAAAAGGAGGCTATTCAAAGATGTCTCAGTGTACAAAAATGATGAAATCACATTTAAAAATGGGGTCAGCAATTAAACATCCTACAGTGTTAGCCAAAATTCAAAGTGTTAATTCTTCTGAATGTAAAAACTAATAAATAAATGTTAAATACAGGTCTCAGTTAAAAATTGATAAAAGATGACTGCTTTATATATTTAGCTCTCATTTTCAGACTTGTTTACAAAGCCAGATAAACTCAGAGGATGTTTGTATGTTTTATGCTTGAACTTTCCAGGAGAAGCACCCAATTTTCCAGTGTTTCTTTTATCTACTTAACAAATATATTATTTTAAAACAACAAAAAGGATTAAAGGTGCTTTAATATGACATTAAATGGCCACACATTGGCACTAAAAGAAAACTTTGTTGGTCACAGGGGTGCTTTGCTCAAATGCTGCCTGCAGATGGGACACACCTGGAAACAGGTGGCTGAGGGCAGGCCCCACTCCCTCCTTGTCACCCTAAGCTCATCTTCTAGGAAAGGGAAGAGAAAGAAATTGGGAAAGTCATATTTCACAGCCACTTGCTGTGGGCTGATACCAGGACAATGGTAGTGCCCTCCCACGTGGCTTTAGGCACCATTTGTAAGTCTTGACTTTGCTTTCAACTTGCCCAGGCTCCTAAACAAGTTTTAGCTGTTCAGGGAACTTTGACAACTTCATTTTCTTCTCTTGTATTTATCTGACTTTGCTTTTTGTAACCATATGTAACCAAACAGAAATGACTTGAGAAACTTTCAATCTTTTAGGGCCCTTACCAGAAGCCAGACTGAACCAAACCAAAGAATACAAATGGTAACATAAAGTCAGCAGAATATGCACCACCAACCCTCACTCTACTCAGTTGCTCAGTTAGGCTATCGAAATTGTTATGTTTAGACATAAACATAAAACCTACAGGTGTCTTACTAAAGAAGCTATTTCTTATGAGAAATGTCAATGGTTTATGAAGGAGAATAAGTAATAGAAATGGTCCATTGGCTCTATGTGCCTGTCATTATCCACATTGACAGGATGAAATTGGATAGCTAACATGTTGTTTAGTAAAGCAAAATGTTCAAGTGAACACAGAATAACATAGCATAATAGGAGTTTTGCTTCTTTGGCCATTTTAGTTATGAGAACCAAATCTCCCTTTATCTTTGATTTTTACTTGATGTTCAGAATCTATATATAGGATTGAATATAGACTCTCTGATTATAAAATATTCTTGTGATAAATGAGATGAATCTTATGAACTCAATCTTTTTGAAACTAAAGACAAAAGTAGTGAATTCCTTTGGAATGTGTATCTATCCTGTACATTGCAGATGAGAAAGGTCTAGAATTTAAGGAGGAATTATGACAGATCACTGTTGCTGGAATTAGACCTTTGGTGGAATCAGTTTCCTAACTGCAGGTGAAGGACAGCAATTCTGACCGGCAGGGATGGGCCTCCGCAGCATCCAACAGTCTAAATACAAAACTTGCTGTACTTTGGGTTAGGAGAAAACGCTCATAAGTATGTCAACCGTGGTTCTGGGCACCCTGCCCTCCAAGTTTTTGTACACTAGTCTGGCATTTCTTAAGAGCAGGAAGGCAAGTTTATTTCTACAAAAGTTATGTAATTTGTAAGAGGAAAATTCCTACATAAGAAGACATCTGAACTTTTTTCTCCTCTTTGGGATTTACAAAAACAGCATGGATTGGTGATCTGGCAAAGACTGCCAGGATGATTTTTTCACATAGAATATAGATTCCAAATTCTCTCTCAGACTTTCAGTTTTTGAATCCAGAGCATTTAGACATCTGGGCCTCAACTGGGGGGAATGCAGGATTTTGCCCTATGGAGATTGTCCAGGAAACTCAAAGGAGACCTCAAGGTTGTATTATTTGACAAGAGCTACATGAAGAAAATACTAGTGAGTTTGGAATCACACGGTTTTTTTGTACTCAGATTTTTGTTGCTCCAATGTGGGGTGGGGATTTCTTCCTTACTGCCATTTTATATCTATCCTGTCTGATGCAGCCGATTGGTATCTGACCTGTGCTTTCAAATTACAGTCTGATGTCCTATGCCTGGGTGAACTGCTTAAGTGGTTAGAGTTTCCGCAGGGGCATTTTAACTGACAGAAAGGGAAAAGTGGTGTTTCTGCTGTCTGCTTTGATGGTTATAGTTTGAAATCTGCCTTCTCACTGTTATTTGAGAATCTGCTTTGGATGGCATTTAGAAGGCCCTTATTCCAGTACTAAGGACTGGATTTCTAGGAAGGCACTGTTTCGGGGAACTGCAGAGCTGATGAAGTAATACAGTGGTGCTTTGGGGTCTTCAGAGTATGGTAGATTGGCTTGAGACTTAAGATTTTGTATTTGCTCCTCTTTATTGAAGCTATGAAAAATTATAAATACTGCATAGATGAAATACTTTCAGACATTTGCTTATAAGGGAAGTGTGAAGGTAATAATAAAAAACATTGGCATAAAATAATGAAATGGAAAAATGAGGATGTCCAGGGGATTAATGTAGTGTTTCAGTACTGCTTTGGGGTGGGTGGGAAGTCACCTAATCAGTTTAATTGGTCAAAACAACAGGCTGCTTCTCCTGGACACATCTCCAGAGTAGTCTTGTATGTCTCAAAGCTTCTACTAATAATGCCATTCATGTAACAAATCTGCCACCCACTCATCCTCTCTCTGCAGCAAGGGCTACAACCATATCTTTGTATGTTCAGCTGTGTAAAACAAGAAGGTGGTCACATACTGAGTGCACAAGCAACCTGGGTGAGTGGATGCCTGAGAGGTTCTGTAAGGCAGAGGGCCCTGAGCACCCGAGGAGAAGAAAATTTGGTTGAGGCTACTTATAATGTTATTCAATACAAGCTGCAGAAATGACTTTTTTATTTGTTTGAAGCAGAAGATCAGGAAACTGAAGATGAAGGAAGGAAACACTAACCAGAAGTAAAAAAACAAATACCAGAAAAATGAGCACTTCCCAGTGCTCTGTGCACCTGACATGAATAAATAAAACTGAGGCAAAACATAAAATCTTCCTAGCAAGGTCATTCCTATCACCTAAAACTTTATTACTTTGCAGAACACTTACATCTTGCTGGTCTTAATGACCATGTTTAGAAAGATAGTTTAGAAATTTAAGATTGAATTTAGAATGAAATGCAAATATTTTCATTTGGGGGCCTTACAAGTTTGCTGGCAAGGAGAGTAGTAAATATGTTATACCACAAGGGACACCAGCAATAAAATGAAAAACAGGAATTTTCACAGCAATTTTCTTGCAGTATGGGCCACTCTAGACATATGTGTACTGGTCCTTAGCTACTGTTTAACTTAGGAAGGGCTGCACCACCATCATAGAATCCTTACAGAAAAGAGCAAAGGCCACTCTGATGCAGCAGCAGCAGCTACTTACAGAGATGAGAGGGAGTATAAGGAAAATCAAGCCAATGTCCAGTGTAGTGCCCTTTAGGAAAGTATTGTAGAGAATTGAAAGGCAGGTAATACTTAATAGCATGCATAAAGCTCCTCAAATCCCCTTTTTTATTTTTTTCTCTTTTTGAGACAGGGTCTCACTACACAGTTCAGGCTGGCCTTGAACTTGCTTTGTAGCTCAGACTGGTCTTGAACTTGCAATGATCCTCCTGCCTCAGCTTTCCAAGCGCTGGGATTACATGCGTGCGCCACCACACCTGGCTCTCAAATCCCCTTTCTGAGAAGCAACTTCCTTTAGTAAGTACTGCGTGTCTTTGTGGGGAGGTTAGCCTTTGCATCATCCTGCATCGGTGCTTCCTTATGATCTTTCATCTCCTCTCATCCTTCCTCTCTGTCCTTCTGTGTCTCACCTCCCCATGCTGTGTTCCAATTGGCTGTAGAATGTTTCAAGATTTCTTTCCCTCAAATGTAACCTCAATTAAGTATACTTAATTGGTATTTTCCTATTTCCCTGCTGAATTGTGTTTCATTAGAGTAGACCTCAACACTGTAAGATCCCTCTGTGGGTAACTTGTAGGAGGAACCATTTAGTTAACATTAGTCAAAATGTGAAGTGGGACTTTTCAAGTAGAAGACTTTAGTCCAGGTTAAGTTCACTTTAAACAAAGATGTCTAGTAAAGTACGAATAACCATGTATCTTAGTTTAAGAACTAATACACATAACTAATGCAAATGGAAAGAGTTTGAGAAGTTGGAACATGTAAGTAGAGGATGCTGAGTGGAAATGTCACCCAGAACAGCAGTATCTCTGTGCTGCTTCTCATGCAAGGGACAGGTTATTTGGTCAGCTCAAGGAAAGGGCCACATACTGACTGGCAGGTGATACTTTGCCTCTTTTGGCTCCAGTGGTCTTATTTTCTATAGGAAAGGATCTGGCCTCACGGCACTGTTTTCCTCTGGCTTCAAAGTGACACTGTCCCAATCTTTGTTCCATTTTAATTTTCTCACCTTCTCTGTGGGCTGCCCCGTCTTGCTTAGAGTAACTAGTTCTTCCCTCTTTTGCCATGTGCAAGCGTGCCTCAGTATCTCATTAACAGACACACAGAGGCCCAAGTGCATTACTCTTGTGCATTTTAAAGTAACTAAGAATTTAACATAGCAGGACTTTTCTACCATTGCAGAATTCCAGTCCTTATTAGGCAGCTAAATGATTCTTAATGCCTATACTTCTAACAATTCAGAATTTAATCTCTGAATCAGTATGAGGCAGTGGGATGGTTTTCAGAGGGTACTAAATGTTTAAATTTGAATTATGGCTATGATTTATAGTTTATACACTTTCTGTATTGCAGCATCATTTTTTAGATGAGAATTTTATGACACTTTAAATTTGTACCAATAACTCCTTCAAGTAGGTAATCTTGGTACAAGAAATCTTGACTTTTTAAACCAGTTATCTTCCTTTGCAGAAATAAATATGTAGTTCTGAATTCTCTCAAATAATAGTGTTCAGAGCTGATATGAAACTAATCAAACCAGAGAAAAATAAATTAAAATATTTAATAAAACAATTCTGATATGTGTAAGCAAATCAGTAATAGAAAAGGTAACACTTTATTTTAATGGTAAACTTTCATGCTAATTTAATAAAGTGGAAACAAACTCATTTCCATATAAAATCTTTGATTCCATTTAATTAAGATATTAATACATAGAGAAAACATGTCTTTTTCAATCTCATCTCTTTGTTGTTGTTTTTAGTTTGTAGAGTCGTGTTTTATGTGAGGGTCCTGACCTAACACAAAAGTCTTTTTATGACCCAGAACACTACTTGTAGGCAGCCAGTTCTGTTAGGAAACATCTGAAATGTCAGCAGCATGATAAAAGGAATGTGTGTAAAAAGTAAGGCGCTGAGGCAAACAAGCCCTTCTCAGAAGATACCAATTAATATAACTTCAAATGACACATGGCCACAAAACAGTATACAAAATAGAGTATCAGGTAGCATTTTTAAAATATCTGATGACTCACAAAAAATTGTAAAGCAGTCTGACTGAGAAAACTCTTAACAACAGCGATGTACAATTTAGATACATAGTTGTACATTCTGAGTTTTGTTTATCCCACTACAAGTTCCTCAGTGTGTGGTACATTTTATAACTAAAGCATTTTGCTCTCGATACACCTTCACATCAGCATTATGAAGCCATATTTATTTGAGTGGCCCTAACCGAACTTTATGAAATTGTATGAAGAAACTGAAACAGACAGGAAAATCATATTGTGACTTAAAGAAAACTAAAACTACTTCAGTGACAAGGCATTCTGCTTTCTTTCCTAAATAACTCTATGGTAAAAAACAATTGTGAAATGTGTTTACTGATACTTAATACAATTAGGTTCCTGGGCTATACTGATCTGCTAGTAAATATTTTATTGGTATTGTATTTATGAGAAAATGGTCAAATATGAATGAGGAACTTTATTACCCACGTTAAATTTGGGAGATAAGAGAAACAAGTACATAAGACTTCTCACTGGGGACCCTGTAGCCGGATGGGCTGAAATATAGCCTTAATTTTTGAAAATTTAAACAAGACCTGATATTGTTTTTTATTATTTTCCTGGGAGAAAAAGAGTATGTTGGCTTTGGGAAGTTACTTTAGATTACATGGAATAAAAAACTGCTGATTTAAAAAGTTATTTCCTTGAAAAAATGATAAATTACCTAAATATGTTTTATAAAGGCTCCTTGGTGAGTCAAAGTAGAAAAATGCAGGTGAAAGTCAGTCTGTCTTAGTTCCCCCTGCCATTAATTCAAGGAATTATGAGTGCAGCTAGGCCATAGTGATACACGCAACTCTTGGATAATCCATTAATAACACAAAGATTTGTGACTGGACTTAATTACATCCAGATTGGTGGCAATTTGGTTGGTTGCAATTGTTTTCTTACTAAATAAGTCAGGATTTTGTGCAGTTCTGAAGCCTTCTTTCCCTACATCAACTGCAAATTCAAATTAGTATTTACATGTGTGCTTTTTGGGTATGGCTTAGCCTCCTAAAGTACATAATTCCAATAATTATCAGTGACAGAAGGGATGAATAAATTATGCTTCAAGCATCACAAAATTAACAGTAAAAATGGTTTGCATAAGCCTTTAACACATGTGCCTATATTAAATTTAATATTCTATAAAACTGATATGATCCCAAAAGACTCCCAATGAGTTATTAATCTTGAACTGTACCACTGCTTGCTTTGGGACAAAGAATAAAATAGAATTTAAATGCTGCAGATGTCATGATGTTTTTGAAAAGCTTTTTTAATTTAAGCACAGAGTTATGATGTGAATTGCAAATTCTAATAGCCTGGATGAGTGAAATATCAATGCCACACTCAGTCTTTATACCAGAATGCAAGGATTAAGCTTCAGGTCTTGTTCACAAAATTAAAGCCCAAACCATCATTCTTTCTCCGTGCTCAGAGCTTAGTGTCGAGGCTGCTAAGTGATGAGAGGCTTTCTTTTTCTTTTTATCTTTTTAGCAAACAAAGAACATTACAAACAGAGTCACCTGGAAATACTGCAAGGAGTAGAACTCTTCTATTTTTACATTTGAAAGCTGGCACTTAATCTTAATTCATGAGTCTATGCTTTGATTTACTATAGTGTATGCCATCAAAATACTTCCACTTCTTTACAATACTTGACCTAAGGGAGAACCATGCTGATTAAAAAGAAGTTGCTTTATATGTTGCAATATACTTTTGTTTATTATGCTTTCATTTTAGTCTGAATGCATTAATCAGCAAATGTGTACAAAATCTCCAAAGAGATTGAAATGAGAGACACAAGCCATTTTTCTCTTCGGGATCCCCATCTGTACCCTTTATAAGTGATGTGAGTTCTGCACAACGATATTCACATGCAGCAAATACCTGGAGAAGGCAGAGGAATGTTCTATCCCTTAAGCTTATCCAGTGAACACAGACAAATCATCCCTAAAGTGATGCTTATCTGGGCATAGGCCTGAGCACTTAGAAAATGGCTTCCAGGCCACATTTACCCCTGAGCATGGCCATCTCCTACACATGCATTTATCCTGAGAGGCAACTGTATATGGTCATGGGGAATTCCTTGCATGCAACTAAATTTAGCACAACAGAATCCTAGTTTCAACTCTGTGTTACATTTTACCCATATAAAACATCTTAAGCACTGTACCTGCAGACCTGTCAGCTATTGATAAAGACTTCCAGGAAGCAGTGTAAAGGCAAATGAAGGGGAAATGTAGAAACAGGAGGGCCATCCCCAGGTCTTGTTCTTATTAACATTCACTTGACTTCTGAACCATCTATTTCATAGGCTCCCACCTTGCTCTTCAGGTATGTGTGTGCCAATGCACACGAATGTGTTTATGAACAAGAATCTGGGATGACAGATCTGGAAACCGGTACAAATGAAGGGCATTGCATTCTAGAATACTTCCTCTAGGATGAAGATACACAACCTGAAATATGTCACTATTTCTGTGGACTTGCATATTGCAGTGTCTCTGAAGGAATTTTTTGTTGCTGTTGCCATTAAAAGAGATTTATCTATGAAATCATGAAACATTCCTTCAGACCCTTTAGATGAATGCAGGAAACATAAAAGGGATAGGTAGATGTGTATGTGTTTACAAAGGAACAAGTCTTGTAAGAAGGCAGATTTTATGTCTCTATTCTCTACTTTGATGAACATTCTAGCTGCCCTTTTTCTCCCAGACGGCCCTCCTGGTCGAATCTGGTTCTGGCTGTCCAGCTCTCTGTAACATTCTTTAAAAGCAGCTGCCTAAACTCTAACCATGTGTTCTTTGGGGACACTGCATGCATCATTTTCTGATGCTCAGACAGAGGAGGAGGAAAACAACAACTTTAATAATGCAAGAGCAAGATGGCTCTTACTGGGCTTATTTCTGACAAAAAAAGAAAAGAAAAACCTTGGGAGACCCAAGTAATTCCCAACACAAGATTATAACAAGATTATATTTAAAGTTATGATCCCTTGGCAGAGCAGGAAGCCCTGTGGTTGGAACGTATTCTGCAAACACACGTTACCAATGCAGTTTATAGCACCAACTGAATAGGTCTATGGCAAAAGACAGCAGCCTGTGAACTGTGCCTGAAGTAGAAAACCTTTGAGAAACATCAGTGGCCCTACATGTAAAAAAAGATGGATTTTTTTTTTTTTTATTCTTCACACATTTAGAGCCTGTGCTTTCTTATTTACAATGGCCTGAAATGGTGGAATTGCTCATAAAGCCCTTGGTGGGACTACTTCTCAAATAAATTTGACTTTGATATATTTTAAAGTGAAACATATTCTTAAAAACCCCAGTTAATAAAAAAAAACCTTAGAAGATGGTTGCAGGTAATGTGGTATAAACTCATTGTTAATAAGAACAACAGTATTATTCTGCTAGACAGAGTCCTGAAGGCAAGCTTGGCACATTTCTGTGACTATGTGATTTTCCTCTTGATGATATCGAGCTCTCTCAGAAGCTCAATGAATTTAGGGCGATTTTCAGGCTTATAATCCCAACACTTCATCATAATTTTAGCGATATCTTCTGGACAGTGCTGAGGGGCTGACATCCGGTATCCTGAAGACCCAAGAGAATAACAGAGGCTTTAGAATGCAGATAAGCTATAAATGTTTGCAGTTTATAAAATTTAGTGCCTTATGTTGTAGGTACAATAGAAATAAAAATCGATTTCAAGGCTCAATTCTGTTTCCCATAGGTGATCTAGAATTTAATATTAGAGCCATCATTTTATTCAAAAAACATACATTTTATTCATTTGTCAGAAAGAAGTAAAACATGCATATACAAATGAATATTTTAGTTGCTCTAAGTATTTGCTTCTAGATATAATTTGTGGGCAGTCTTAAAAAATCATCTCTACAACTTATGTTTTCGAGGATGAAAAGAGATGAGGATCTCATAAACACTTGTTCAATAATGACGTGAAAATGAATGCGAGTCATGTTCTTTTATAAGCTGCTGTCTGGCAGGGTCCCAGTCGTGTGCTGGATGGTGTGTGCGTCTGGTTAAGGAAGTAGGGTGTATAGGAGAGGTAGAAATGAGGTTAGAAAAGCGTCGTCCTACACCCAGTTAATTCTACAACCACAACCCTGGTTCCCTTGGGTACCCGGGTGCTAGGGCTCTGCTCCTTTTTTTGCTGAACCTGTGGACCAACGAAAAAGTGTGATCACTACCTAGTTATTCCCATCTCGGATCTGGGAGCACATAGGGTCTCTTCAGAAGTGTTACTCCCGAAGACTAAGCATTTTGGTGGGCGATACTGCTAAGGGTTTATTTGGTTTGGGAGAAGCAGGAGGAGGTTGAGGAATACTATCCTGTTGCCCTTGAAGACAGTGAGTGGTATGACATTGCAGCTACCCTGCTAGGCAGAGAAGAGATGGAAGAAAAGCCTGGGTCTCTTCATTTCCAGTGTGTTGTGATCCTTTAAAGTACTTGTCTTCATTGTATAATGTGGGGGGCTTGGCCGAGGAGTGAATGGTTAGACTGCAAGAAGTTTAACTAGTGAGGCATGCTGGGTCTGACCATTGCTCTTCCCCTTTCCCGACAAAAACTGCCCCACCTTGAGACAGGTCCCTGCCCAAACTGGTTTTCTTCTGCTTTTTCTCTTACATTGATATTCTAAGTAAAAGCTATAGAGTTCTTGATTTCAGGGCTTCTGTGATTTTTCCCTAATGCTGGGCAATCTCTGTTGAGAATTCAACGATGGAGGGCCCAGAGGGGCTGTTTCATCTCTGAGTAATGATTTGTTCTCTAGGCTGGCGTGACTCATTCTCTAGGATTCACACACTGCAACAGAATAACAGCCACACCATCCAAAGGATTCAAAAGCAGACTGGCTGCATCTCACATCTCTGCTCTTCTTCTGTACCTAGACAGCACTGGAAGCATCTGCTGCCCCAGCAGTCTAGCCAGTGGATGCCCCGGGGCTGACTGTGCACACTCACCACCCACGTCTTTGCTCACCTCTCTCCACTTGCTCTCGTGCTTGCTGGTTTGTCATTCCGGGGTATGGACAGACCCCTAAGCTGAAGGTCTCCCAGAGGAAGATGCCAAAGCTCCACACGTCACTCTCAGAACTGTATCTCCCTGCAAGGGGAACAACAGTCGAAACTGTGAGGCATACGGGACAAAGCGGTGACTGTTTCTGTTGGTCACATAGTCACACATTTATACTTGGCCAAGGAAGCCAGAGGCCAACGATTCTATTCTCTTTACAGGTTTTAAATTTAGGACTAGAAATGTTACCAATTAAATGAACAATCTTTAGGCTGCTGGTTTAATCAAACCAGCCATGAAATCACCCTCAACCCTACCAAAAGAACAGATATTCAGCAAGCATACCACCTTACTTCCCCATGTTATCTGAATGCAATGAATGTGATTTATAGAGAAAACATTATAGAGAAAACATAACTGTATACATCAATACCTAGAAGATTAAATAGATTGAATTCCTGCAATTTTGTCTTCTGCCTGCATCATTTTCTTTCCACTAAAATTACAAATAAATAGGAAAGTTTCTTAACTTCAATTTTTTTTTTTTTTTTGCATTTCACTGTTTACAGATATTCTTACATGCTTAAAGGTCTCATTTTCTCCACTGATAGTTTCATTTATGGAAAATACATTTTTTTTGTGCTTTGAATAGAGTGGAAATTAACATAGTCAGCTGATAACAATTTCTTCAAATTACATGGTGTCTTGTTTTGTCAAAATATCTTGGTGCACCTGTTTCATTGAGCTATATGAGCTAAACTCTTAGCATTTATTGTTTTTGGTAGCCTTCTGGAGAAGCAGAGAGATAAAAATCAAGAAGCCTTTTGGAGATGATGTGACATGAAGGAGGGGCATAGCAGAAGCCCTTTCCAGTCTCTAGGAGGAGAAGGATTTCCAAAATTCTCCCAATACATTTGTGTTTTTATTTAATTGATGCACAGTACACACACTATCATAACTAAATTCCATCTGCAGTCATAAAGTTTTGTTAAATAATTTCATTTTCTATGCCTCTTGTAGCTTCGTGCTTTAACTCTGCTATTTCAGCATTTAAAAATGCCCCTCCTCTAAAAATGTCATGTTGCTTTAAAATAGAATAGCCTTTTTGCTTTTAAGAAAGTAGAATGAAAAGGAGAATGCGCCTGTGCTGTGGTAACTGTTCTAAGTCTGCAGTGTATTTACTGATGATCAGCTCCAGCTGTGTGCAGTGCTCCCTTCTTAGTAGAGAGTAATTAAGGACATTCACCATGCTGCTTCATAGAAGATAGTTTTCTTCACTGCATATCAGTGCTTTTCATGTTTGGCATCCAATAATTTAGTAGTTTACATGAAAGTCATTCAATGGCTACAAGTTAACACTAATTTCTTTTTAAAGAAAGTTATCTAGCGTCAAATATCTTATTTTGTAGATAATATCTGGGCAGAGATCAAGAAAGGAACATTATTTGTAAACCAAAATCACACTCCAGAAATTTATAACAACTCTAATTCTGACTTATGAACTTGATTTTGCTGAATAATTTTAACAAGACAAGTCACAATGTACAGTGTAGGATTTTGTGGCTATTCTCTCTCTTGTTTCACTCTCATAATATCCTTGTAGAGAAAAGGTACTATCACCATCATCTTACAAATCAGGGAGGATAGGCAGAGAGTGGGGTAGATGACTTCCCAAGGCCTGCAGCTAATGACATACCTGATTTTGGACTCCTCACTAAAATCCTGCCTCCCTTGAATTTCACTGTATACCTGTTATATCCCACTACTTAAATTAGAGATTACAGTGGCTCAAACAACCAGGTTACAAGTGGAAAGCTTTCTTTTCAATAATTGACAAATACAATTCTATTTCTTAGGTGGAGATGAGTATCATATCTGTCCTTGACAGAGCACCATTTGAGAAAGCTGTGACTGAGGATGGTAGTGACACTTGTCAGTCAGCTTCCATTCTGAATTTAAAAAGCAATTGTTGGGGGAGAAATATACACAAATAAGCAGCTGAGAAATCATTGAAAACAAGATGAATATGATAAAGATATTTGCCCCAGGAAGGAAAATTACGTAGCTAGAGCTAGCGGTACATTGTAGGCCCTTTAGAATTGTCTGATTTTCTTAAGTTTATGTATCATCTTTTCAAAAATTAACAACATTAACCAAATAAAGTTTATTCTACAGCCCTAATCCAAAGTGTCGAGAGGCTCCTTGGATGGGAGGCTTTTCCCATCTGCCGTAACACCACACTTCATGGGAAATCTGGGCAGTATTTGAACAGCTGGAGGCAAGAGTGAAGAAAAGGTTCCTGGAAATGAGGCTAAATGTGTCCACCAAACACGAAAGGAGCATAACAAGAAATAGGACTTACTAAGATGTTTATATTTTTTCTTGTTTAAAAAAAATGTAAGGATTTAGATACAATTTTCAGGACTTCAATGTTTGTGAGAACTAACACAATTTCTCAGGGTGACTTATGGCTTGTAGACTCTTGCAGGAATTTCTCCATTGGATTGGGTAGTAAATACTACAAATTCTTTCCTCATCTGACTCTTTTTCATCTGAATTATTTTGCATCTTATAAAGTTAGTATTAAAGATGGCTAAACAATATCTCTTTGTCAATCAAAAACTTCATCCTTGTTTTTTTATTTTTTTTTTTTGTGGCACTGGGGATCTAACTCACAACTTCATGCCTGCCAGGCAGGCGCATAAGCCACTGAGCCAAACTCCCCGCCCTAGTTTTTTGAGGCAGGGTCGCACTGTGTCATTCAGGCCAGCCTTGTGCTCACGTTGTAGCCCAAGCCAGTCTTGAACTCACAACGCTCCGCCTACCTCAGTCTCCTGAGTGCTGGGATTAAAGGCGTGCGCCACCACACTCAGCTCATCCTTGTTCTTATTAAAAAGCATTTAGGTCTGACTGTTAGAGGCAACTGAAGTTAGAACTTTAATTTGTAAATACTTTAGCCAGGTTCAGTTAAACTAAAATGTACTGTGGTCAAGAGGTAAAATTTTATTTGGTACAACCACTTTAAAATAGTAAAAGGATTTTTCTACCTGTACAAAGTAGAGAATATGGTTAACAAATTCCAGAGAGCTGAGTTTTACTGGTAAATTTTTAGGGACTTTTTCAACTCCAGGTACAGCTTCATCTGCATTTAAAAATGTTTTGTCATCTTTTATCCTGTAATTGTTCCCCTCAGCAATATAACCCTAGAATAATAACAACCACATCAGAAAAGAATCGCTATGGAAATTAGCAGGACTGCCACTTTCTCCAGATTAGAATAGTACATTGGTTTGGAGTCAGCAGGATATGCACAAAAGTCTCTTTTGGTGGTACGTGTAAGACAAATGGTGAACTTGTATTCCTACGGTGTGTTAATCAGCCCTAGCCACTTTCTAAACCAATTATATTCAAAAGTTTTATCTGGAAAACATTTGGTGGTCCCTCAAAAAGTTAAATATAAAATCACCATATGGGTCTGAGTATACACCTAAAAATAATTGAATACAAGCACTCACTGAACCCTTGCACACAACATAGCACTCTTCACAATAGTCAAAATGTGAAAACTGCCCAAATACACACGAAATGGATGAATGAATAAACAAGCTGTGGTACATTCACAGAATGAAATATTATTCAGTCTTAAAAAGGAAAGAAGTACTAATAATGTTCAATATGAATGGGCCTTGAAAACAGTATGTTAAATGAAAGAAGCCAGACATAAGAAATCCACATATATAATTTCATTTACATGAAATATCCAGAAGCGGTAAATCCACAAAAACAAAAGGCAGACTAGTAGTTGCCAGGGGCTGGTGGGCAAATGAAGAGAAAATGCTTAACTGGGTAATTTCATTTTGGAATGCTGAAAAAAATGAACCTAGATGGAGATACTGGTTGACCAACTATGTGATTAATAAATGAATGAATGTCACCAAATTATTCACTTTAAAATTATTAATTTCATCCTGTGTGGATTTTACCTCAGTTTTTTGATAGCTTTGGCTTTCACTTAGGCATTAAATTAAGGCATTTATAAATTCCCTATAACTTTTCATGATAGGGTAATTTTTCATTTTTAGCCCACAAAGTATCATTTTTATTCAAAACATATGCATCACCAATGCCTAGGTTTATACACTGTTTCCATTAATGAAAGTGTAATTTTTTATTTCATTTAAAGCACATTCTAATCTATTTGTTTTTTCTGAACTTGTGAGATGCTACCCACTTGTATGTTCCAGTTCATCCTAACTACGGATAATGAAAGCTATACTTACTTCTACTTCCAAGGATACACAAAGTTCAAGTGAAAAAAATTCCTGCTGTTTTAAAATTTAATTTCCAACTCCAGCTTTCTTAAAGATTTATATAAGTTCCAGAAACTGAGAGGTTAAGAAACTATGTTGATTTTGGAGTGAGAAACTAAGGAACCAACTGACTTGATGTCCAACATGAAGGAGAAGTCCAACATTAGATGAGGTTATTGGATCAGTTTTGACATTCAAAGAAATGGCACAGAGCCGCAGCAACACTTTCACTGTATGTAGCGTCTATTAAAATAATAATCATTTTGAATAAAAAAACCTCTCCGATCTGTATCAAACTTAAAAGTGCTTGTGTCTACCTTTTTCATCAGGCAATCCAACATACCAAAATTGGATTGATAATTTCAATGAATTAAGTTCGTGTTCACACCTAATGCAAGGGATGAGTATTTATGTATTATTTGTGTTCATTCTTTAATCATTTTCACTTGGAGTCTAACCTAGCGCTATAATACTGCTTGTGAATGTTTTGTGCTGATATAGTTCATTTTTACCACCACAAAGGAAAAATCATCTGTTTTTACCGTAATTAAGAGCCTCTGGTGCTGTCCATTTAATGGGAATCTGCTTCAAGCCAGAAGATGAATACACGCCACCTTCCTCTTGACGAGACATTCCAAAGTCACTGATTTTCAGAACATTATTTTCACCTACTAGGCAGTTTCTTGCAGCAAGGTCCCTGGGTTATAATAAGACACAAAAAATACCTATTAAAACAAATTGAAAGTTGCTTTCACATTTATGACTTCCACACTTTGCATTTTTACATTTGCAATGTATTTATAATAAGGTTAAGAATTTAGCTTGTGATTTACCAGTCCTTCCCATCTTCTCTGTCATAGGTGAAAATCATCCACGGGAACATTTACATATGGAACAAGCCACAGGAAGTTTTCTAGGCATCACATATATTTCCATTTAAATAGAAAAACACTGATTCTAGAGTGAGAGAAAATCACAAAGAGGAAGCTATGCAAGCTTGGCATTATTTCTCCTTTCATTGGCTTTCCTAGGTCAGCACTGCCTAACAGAAATTTCTGTGAGGATGGAATGTTCTCTACCTGCATTGCCCAAAAAGGTAGCAGTTAGTGCCTACTCAACACTTGCAGTGTGGCTAGTACTACTGAGAACTGAAAATTTCATTTTATAACAGCATGTGGCTAGCAGCTCCTGAGTAGCTCTTAACAGACTATCCTGAGAGCTTTCCAAAAGCTGGAAAACAGCTGAGATGGCACAGGGGCTGTCAACTCTTTTTCTACCGCATTTGGGACAGGTAACACCCTACATAAAGATCGGGTTGCCTCTTCCATTTCACCTTCTGGACTGGTAGAGAGGTCTCTTTGATAATGTGATACTGAACCAAAGAACTGAAGTAGGGGGTCAGATTTAGGGAGTGTGACAGCCAGCTAGTTGTCATCTAATGTCCATTTCATTCACTTTACCCAGTTTAGCTGAATATTAAATGCTATGCTTTCCAGGTTTCCATAGTCTATGCTCTGGCCAATGTAACACAGCAATCTAGAACTTCTAGGGAGTGTCTTTGAAAGGAAAAGGATGCATCATGACATTTCGCTTTTGCTAACCTGGATGTGGCATGATGGAGGGTGTGAGTATACATCCCACACCAAGAGGAATCGTACTACTGTAGGAAGGACAGTGAGAAATCAGGGGCCTAGTTCCTGTTAAGCTGCTGGACGTGTTCTGAACTGACTACTTCTTGGATTATTACTTTGGAATATTATTAGTTTTTTATGTGAGAAATTCCTAAATCACTAAAGTATTTTTCATTTGTTAGATTTTTCTTTTTTAGCTCATGCATGTGTGTGCTGGACATACTGAATTTCAAATCTCCATTAGGTATTCAAATGGAGATGTTAAATAGAAATTTGGATACAGCAGTTTAGAGGTTAGAACAGAGGTCTACCAGTTGTAGCTTTTTAGATAGTAGTAGAAGCTATAGGATTGGAAAAATGCTTTCACCTAGAGAGTTTAGAATGAATTTTAAAAGGGGATTGAAGGATTAGGCCCTACAACAGTAATGGTGTGGGGGAGTGGGGAAGTGGTGGCTTAAAAGCTTAAGAGAGGGAAAATTTTTCAAGGAGAAATAGTGATCAGCTCTATTAATTACTACTGAGACGGCAAGCAAAAAGACTATGAACTGATTAGTGGATTTAGCAATGTAGTATAATGAGACATTGACAAGGGTAATTTCAGTGAAGTGATGAGTACAAAAGCATGATTGGAATGTGTATAAAGATAATGAGAAAATAGAATCATAAATTTAGATATCTTTTCTCAGTATATGTTTTATAAAGGGCTCAGTGAATTGGAGAGGCAACTAGAGAAGAATTTCATGTTAAAGGAATTTATCCTCCTAAGAGGGCCTATATATATAATATGACAGGACAAAACCAGTGCAGGAGGGGAAAGTGACAATTGCAGATGTGAAGCTCTTGAGAATCCAAGAATTGATAGGATATATTTGTGCTTTTCAAGTTATATTCCCAATTCCGAGAATACTATACTGCACATAGTAGGTAGTCAAGAAATACTTAAATGAATATACAAATACTATTTTATTCTAGAAATATTCTTTTTTTAAGAGAAAAAATACACAGAAAAGAAAAACAAAAAGAGACAATAACAAATCCAATGCAATAACAGTATAGGTTTACAAAACAAGGTGATAGAAACTTGACAATGGTTGTAATACTGCATAGCATTACATTCAAAAGGGTTGCTTAGATTAACAGATGTAGACATGTAAAATTGATCTAATCATATGAGTATTAACTGTTCTTTTCCAATAACTAATACATTGAGTAGTATAGTCATATTAGCTATCGTGTATGTGTGTATACACAAATCTGTGTCTTTTTCCCTTTCCCTTTCTTCTTTCCTCCTTTCCCCTATCTCAATTACTTTTGCTCTTTGAGCAGTTTCTTACCCTTGCACAGTAATTATTGCAGTTTTTGGATCATACATACTTTTTCAGTTTCTTACATTAGGGAGACAATATGGTATTTACACATGTGAGTTTGATTTATTTCACTTATGAGTATGGTCTCAAGTCATGTCCATTTACTTATAAAAGTCTATGCAATCTTTCTTGATAGCTGAGTAGTACTCTATTGTATAAAAATACCACATCTTTTTTATCCATTCCTTGATTGATGGGCACTTGGGTTGTTTCCAAGATTTGGCTATTACAAATTGGGTTACTATAAACATGGGTGCACAAATATCACTGTGGTATGATGTTTTCAGTTCTTCTGGGAAAATGTCCAGAAGCGGGATAGCTGGGTCAAATGGAATCTCTAATCCTAGCTTCTTGAGGAATCTCCACACTGATTTCCATAGTGGTTGCACCAGCCTACGTTCCCACCAACAGTGCAGAAGAGTTCCTTTTCCCCCACAGCCCCTCCAGCATTTGTTATTGCTTGATTTCTTGACCTTGGCTATTCTTTCTGGGATGAGATGGAATCTCAGTGTTGTTTCAATTTGCATTTCCTGAATGACTATTGATGTTGAACATTTTTTCATATTTATTTGCCATTTGTATTTCTTCCTCTGAGAAGTATGTATTCATCTCAGATGCCCATTTTTGGATTGGGTCCTTGAATTTTGGGGCCTGATTTTTTTTAATTCTTTATATGTTTTAGATAGAAGTCCTTTGTCTGACGGACAGTTGGCTAAGATATTTTTCCAGTTCATGAGGTTTTCTTTTCACTCTGTTGGAGATTTCCTTTGACATGCAGAAACTTTTTAGTAAGACGAGATCCCAGTTGTTGATTCTGGGAAGTACTTCCCATGTAGTTTGATCTTTGTTCATGAACTCTCTGCCTACTCCTATGTTGTCAACAGTTTTACCTACTTAGTCTTCCAGAAGATTTAGTGTCTCTGTTTTAATATTCAGATTTTGATCCATTTTGACTTTAGTTTAGTGAATGGTGATAGACATGGATCTAGTTTTAGTTTACGGCATATGGAAAGGCAGTTTTTCCAGCACCACTTATTTTAAAGAAGCTATCTTTCTTCCAGTGAACATGTATGCCCCTTTGTCAAAGATGAGGTGGCTTAGTGTATTTGTAGTTGTGGTTATATCTTCTAATCTATTTCATTGATCTTCAGGTCTGTTTTTATTCCAGTGCAATGCTGATTTTATCACAGTAGCTTTGTAATATACCTTCAAGTTGGGGATTGTGATGCCTCCTGCCTTACCTTTGTTGCCCAGAATTGCCTTTGTTATTCTAGGTTTCTTCTGGTTCCAGATGAATGTTAGGAATGATTTCTCTATCTCTGTGAGGTATGCAAATGGTATTTTGATTGGAATTGCATTAAATCTATATAACAATTTTGGGAGAATGGCCATTTTCACAATGTTTGTTCTTCCTATCCATGAACAGGGAATATCTTTCCATTTTCTGAAATCCTCTTTGATTTCCTTTTTCAGAGTAATTTTCAATGTATAGATCTTTTACTTCCTTTGTTAGATTGATTCTTAAGTATTTCATTTTTTTGGATGCTATAGTGAAGGGTGTGGATTCTCTTATTTCTCTCTCGGTGAGTTTGTTGTTTGTGTAAAAGAATGCTATTGATTTTTGAGTGTTGACCTTGTATCCAGCAACATTACTGAATTTGGTTATTACATCTAGAAGTCTTTCAATGAATTTTTGGGGATCTTCTAGGTAGAGTATTATATTATGTGATATGCTATGTACCCCCAAGTCCTCATGTACTTTTGATGGGGCTGAGTCTGACGCTTGTGATCAGTTTGTTGTCTAGCGCCGAGATTGATGATGTGACTGCTACACCCACCCAGGGGTGGAGCCAACACACAGTGTAAGGGAAGGCAGGTCTTCCTCTTGTGCTTCTGCCTCCTTGCTCTCTCCCCAGCACGCCTTGCAGCTTGCAGCCTCCATGAATGGCAGGCCCTCCACACCATGCTGACTTGCAGCCAAATAAATAGGACTGAAACTCCTGAGAAACTGTAAGAATAAACCTTTCCTTCCCTAATTTTGGGCGTCAGGTATTTTGTCTCGGCAACGAGTGAAAAGTAACTAAGACAAGTAGGATATCATCTGCAAATACTGATAATATCAATTCTTTCTTTCCTGTCCTCATTCCTTTCATCTCTCTCTCTTGTCTAATAGCTATGGCTAATGTTTCCAGAACTATATTGAATAGGAGTGGTGATAATGGACATCTTTGTCTTGTTCCTGATTTTAGGCTGAAAATTTTCAGTTTTTGTCCATTTAGTAAGATGTTGGCTGTTGGTTTATGATATATGGCTTTTATCAGGTTGAGATAGAGACCATCTAGTCTGATTTTTTGTAGGGTTTTTATCATGAATGAGTGTTGGATTTTGTTGAAAGCTTTTTCTGCATCCATTGAGATGTTTATGTGATTCTTGTCCTTGGCTCTGTTGACATGGTGTATTAAGTTTACTGATTTGCGTATGTTGAACCATCCCTGCATTCCTGGGATAAATCCCACTTGATCATGGTGTATAATCTTCCTGATGACTTGTTGCATTCTATTTTCCAGGATTTTATTGAGGATTTTTGCATCTATTGTTGATTAGGGAGATTGGCCTGTAATTTTCTTTTTTGGTTGGGTCTTTCTCTGGTTTTGGTATAAGGGTAATACTTGCTTCTAGGAATGAGTTACAAAGACTTGCTTTCCTTTCAATTTCATTGAAGAGTTTGAAGAGTGTTGGCATTAAGTCTTCGCTACATTTCTTGTAGAATACAGAAGTGAATCCATCAGGACCTGGGGTTTTCTTTGTTGGTAAGGTTCTAATTACATTTTCAATTTCATTAACTGAATTGGGTTGCTGAGCAGTTTTACATCTTCTTGATTCAGCTTTGGTAATTCATACGTTTCTAGGAATCTGACTATTTCTTCTGTGTTATTGAACCTATGTGAGTTAAAGGTTTCCAAAGTAGGTGGAGATGATCTTTTGTAGTGATTTCACCCTTTTCATTTTTTATTTCATGGATTTGAGATTTTCCATTCCTCCTTTTGATAAGGTTGGCTAGGGATTTATCAATTTTACTTATTTTTTCAAAGAATTTGATTCATTAATTCTTGGTATTGTTTAAGTTTCAATTGCATTAATTTCTGCCCTGATTTTATAATTTCCTCCCTTCTTTGGGCTGGATTTGCTCTTCTTTTTCTAGAAGTTTGAGGTGCATCATTAGTTTGTTTATGTGTGTTCTTTCCATTTTTCTGATGTAGGAGTTTAGTGCTGTAAATTTCTCTCTGAGGACTGCTTTCATTGTGTCTCACAGGTTCTGGTAATTGTTATTTGCATTTTCGTTCAACTGTAGATATTGTTTAATTTCTTCTTTAATTTCTCCTGTAACCCACTGATTGTTTAGGAGAGTATTATTTAATTTCCATCTGTTTATGGGGTTCTTGAGGGTTTTTTTGTCATTTCCAATTTCATTGCACTGTGGTCAGATAATATGCATGGAATTATTTCAATTCCTTTGTGTTTACTTAAGCATGTTCTGTGGGCTAATATATGATCTATTTTAGAGAATGACCCATGTGTAGCTAAGAAGAATGTGTATTCTGATGTTGTTGGGTGGAATACTTGGTACACATCTACTAGGTCCATTTTTTCACAAGTTTGATTCGGTTCTTTTTTTTCTTTGCTGATTTTTTTGTTTGGTTGATGTGTCTCTTTGTAGCAATGGGGTGTTAAAGTCCCCCATTATAACTGTATCATTATTTGGCTTTTCATGTCTATTAAGACTTGTCTTACATAGTTGGGTACTCCCATATTTGGTGCATATATATTTATGAACATAATCTCTTCCTCTTGAAGTTTTCCCCTAACAAGTATATAGTGACCTTCTTTATCTCTTTTGATCATTCTTGGTTTGAAGTTCACATTGTCTGCAAACAAAATAGCTACCCCTGCTTTTTTCTGGGTTCCTGTTGCATGGAGTATTGTTTTCAATCCTTTGATTTTTAGTCTGGGAATTTCCTTTGGAGTTAAATGTGTTTCTTGTGCATAGCATGTTGTTAGATTTTGTTTCTTAAGCCACCCTGCCAGTCTATTTCTTTTTATTGGTGAGTTGAGACCATTTACATTGTTTGATATAACTGATATGTACTGACTTATCCCTGCCTTGTTATCTTTCTGTTGTTGGTTTTCTACTTTTGCTGTTTGTTTTCCCTGTTTAGTGGTTTCCTTTTGCTGTTGTTCTTAGAATTGTAGTTATCTTTGTCTCTTTCTAGACAGTCTTTCAGTACTCTTTGTAGTGTTGGTTTGGTGGCCATGAATTTCTTCAGCTGTTCTTTGTCATGGAAGTATCTTATTTTTCCATCAATTTTTAAAGATAGTTTTGCAGGATACATCAATCTGACTTGAAAATTGTTTTCTTTCAGGATTTGAAATACTTCACTCCAAGCTCTTCTTGACTTGAAGGTCTG
This sequence comes from Dasyprocta punctata, assembly GCA_004363535.1. Lineage (NCBI taxonomy): Eukaryota > Metazoa > Chordata > Mammalia > Rodentia > Dasyproctidae > Dasyprocta > Dasyprocta punctata. The sequence continues at coordinate 107,114 of RJWM01001269.1, forward strand.
TGTTGAGAAGTCTGCCGTGATTCTGATAGGCTTTCCTTCATATGTGATCTGTTTCTTTTCTCTGACAGCTTTTAGCATGCTGTTCTTGTGCTGAATTTTTGATATCCTAATTATTATGTGTCTGGGTGAAGATTTATTTTGGTTATGGTTAATTGTGGTTCTGTATGCCTCACTTTTGTGTATATCAGATTCTCTTCCCATGTTTGGAAAATTTTCTGCTATTATTTCTGCAAACAGTGTTTGTATTTTTGTTTATGCTTATCAATCTTATATAGTTTCTTTTTGCTTTTGCTGCTTTTTCGTTTATGCTTATCAATCTTATATTGTTTCTCTTGGCATCATCTTGCAGCTGTTAAATTGTTGTTTCCTGGTTTCTTGTTATTCTTAAGAGATCTTTTCTTTCATGATCATAAGCTTCCATGCTGTCTTCAAGGTCTGAAAGTCTATCTTCAGCTTCATTCAAGTCATTTTGCTAAATTTCAATGGAATTTTTAATTTGCTGAATTTCCCTTTGAATTTATTTCATGCATTCTATTTGCTTCTTATTTTGTTCGTTCAAAGTTACCATCATTTTATTATGTTCTTTTTTTATCTTGATCTTCTTTAGATATACACAGCATTTCTTTCATAATGTTTATTTCATTTTTTACCTAAGATATTATTTCTGACCTGATTTCCTCTATACCTTCATGGAATTGTTTCTTTACTTCATTTGCTATCATTTCAGAAAGATCATTTGTGTGATTCCCAGTGTCTTTCATTTCAGTGTCTGTTGGGTTTGTTCTCGGTGAGCTGGAGGACTAAGACTGCATCTTGCTCTTTTGTTTTGTCATTTCCCTCTGGGATCTGTGTGGCTGGCCAGGCAGCCTCCTGAAGGATTACACTGGAATGCTGCATTGGATCGAGGTTCATTCCTCCAATATCCCTGTGGTTAGCCAGTGTACACCCCCAAACTATTGCACCAGAGCCTTGTGCTCTGTGGCCTGTGAGGCTGGCTGTGTGTTCCCCTGATGTACTTTGTTGGGTTTCTCTGGGATGCTGGGCAGAGCTTGTATGCTCCCTGCAGCTAGCAGGGGCACACCCCTGGAGTGTGTCACTGGGGCCTATAACCTGGCTGAGTAGAGTTCAGAACCTCCACAACCAAGGTGGCTAGCAGAGACACACCCCCAGGGTGTGGCGCTGGGGCCTCGTGCCTGGCTGGGTGGAGCTCAGAGCCTCCAGGACCCAGGTAGTTAGCAGGGATATACCCACACTGTGTCAGTGGGGCCTAGTGTCTGGCTAGGTGGAGTTCAGAACCTCCGCAACCCTGGCAGATAGCTAGGACACACTCTTGCAGTGCAGTGCTGGGGCCATATGCCTGGGTGGGTGGAGTTCAGAACCTTCAGGACCCAGCAGCTAGGTGGAGCACACCCCCAGAGTGTGGCACTGCCGTGACCTTGCATCTGCCTGTGAGGAGTTCAGAGCCTCTGGAGCGCAGGGCTAGCCAGAGTGCACCCCTGGCATATGGTACGGGGCCCTTGCTCCTGGCTGGGTGGAGTTACGAACCTCCAGCACCTGCCACATGGCCAGCTGGGCTGCACCCCTGAATTATGAAGCTGGGGCCTTGTTCTCTGAGGGGTGGAACTCAAATTTAACATGACCCATTGGCTATGCTGATGAGCAGCTCTGGGGTTCTGGGCTGGGCTGGGCTCAGTATCTCTGTGGCCTATGAGGCTGGCTGGGCATTCCCCTGAGGACTGCACTGGGATACTGGGCTTGGCAGAGCTCAGATCCTCTGTGCAGCTAGCAAGGATGCACTCCCCAGAGTGTGGCGCTGGGGCCTTACACCTGGCTGGGTAGAGTTTAGAACCTCTGGGACCCAGGCACCTAGGCGGGGCACCGTCCCACAGTGTAACACTGCTGGGACCTTACATCTGGCTGTGAAGAGTTCAGAGCCTCTGGAGTGTGGGGCTAGGCAGAGCGTGCTCCTGGTGAATGGTGCTTGGGCCTTGCTCCTGGCTGGATGGAGTTCAAAACCTCAAAATATTATTTACTAAAAGTGAATTGTCTATCCTATGATTCTTTTAAAATTATTTTCAACTGGTTTCTTTTTCAACTGATATAGTTTGATATATTTATATTTGTAGTAGCTCTCTGAACACTGCATATGACTCAGGACTTCCAAAAAATTGAAGTCTAATTTATATGACTGGTTTTGTAACATGGGAAATATTTTGAGCAATGGACTGGTGATGATGATTTCTAAGGAATGTTTGATAATCAGAGAAATAATATTTTATATTTTAGTGGAAATCAAGAGTGGTAGTACTAAACCCATTGAAGAATGTGAAATTTTCTGTTTTACTGATTTGCTAGGATTGGTTTTATTCATTAGAACAAGTATCACAACTGAAAGCCTTACAAGAAGTCCAAGTTTAAAATTAAAGTTCTGACTTAGTTCCCAGTTCTGAAATATAGCAGATTACCATGAGCTCCCACTGGTAAGAGTTTATTGCCAGACAAAGTGAGTGATAAGTGAATAAATAAACCAGGCTTTCACTATCTTAATCTGTTAGGAAGGAGTTATCCATGTTGGCTCAGGCACTACAACTCCTACTTTCAGCTGTATAAAACAGATGCTCTTATCACATGTGTGGCATTGGTGTATTTCATCTTACTTAAAACAATACAACTTAGCGGGGTTAAGTGTGATAATGTTTGTCAAGTATCAGAACACAAAACATGGCTCAAAAGAAGTCTTCCATGAGCTACTATTATTGTTTATATTATTTATGTATAATTACTCATGCTGCTGTTGCTACTGCTATTGGTTACAAGGGGCCTTGGTAGAGGATGTATGAGCTACTTTTCAAAGTACATCTTTAAGAGATATCATGATCACAAGGGTCAAGAGCGACCACTTGAACTCATGATAGAAAGCCCAGTATGTAAAACATGTTTCTGAAGATGGACTCAAATCTTATTTACATGTTGAAAATCTTTAGAGGTTATGAAATTTCTCTGCTTTATAGGTGTGTGAATGGCTTAGTGGATTATTTCCTTTCTGTGTATATTTCATCACTGTGTACAAAGCAGGATCCAGAAAGATACTGGTGTTTATTGACTGACAAGTTTCAAGTCAGGCTGTATGTTGTTTCTTTAAGTTAGATTTAGAACTCCCCTTCTTTCACCCTTTAGCCTCTCTCAAGATGGCAAGAAAAAACTGCTCAATAACTGAGTTATTAAATGCTAAATCTATTGCTAATAAATAACAATGATCTGTTGAAGAATTTGAAAGGTTCTAGACATATTTGATTCATGGGTCCTATCTCAATTAATATTACATTTTAAAAAATGATTCAAAGAGGACAAATGATATAGTATAGTAATTCTTAAGTTCTGGACCCAGTCTATCTTCAAAATTCATCTTCTGTAGCTCTTGTTCTAGGTGTGGTAAAGTAAGGTCATAATCCATACTCCTACCAATTATAACTAAAACCTCAAAATGAACTAACAAGCATACTCTTAGAAGGTTCTTCAAGGTAAATGTAAGTGGATTTGAGAATGTAGCAAAAACTGGAGTAGGCAGACTTATGGGTGTGAATATCCTGTCCTCCTGCAACCCCTACTCATTTCTCTTGCAGTTCTCCCATAATTCAGGCTCCACTTGTACAGTAATACAAGACAGTAGCAAAGGTTCTAGCAATTAAAATTCCAACAGAAACCATGTCTTTGTTTTTACTTAACAGAGGAACCTAGAAAAAGAGGTATCTATGAGCCAGAGAAAATATTCACTTGGTTTCATATGTAAACCTGCATGTATCTCAGCCTAATCCCAGAGTTACAAATACTTAGGCAAATCTGTACCCACTCAGAAAATTAAATGCTTAAATAACTTCCTGGGTTTAAAAGTAACAGGATTGATTGTGTGCTAAAGACAATCAAAGGCAGAAGTTGTAGTCTTTGCCTAGCCAAGATAACTGTTAATGATTTTATTTTAGTAGAAAAATTTCGAGAGGAATGTAACAGGGACTCAGAACCTATACAATGTAACATTTTTCAAAATTTAAAAAGAATAAGGAAAATGTGGCTAGGGTTATTGCTTATTGACAGAGTGCGTGCTTAGCGTGCTCAAGGTCACAGGTCAAATCTCCACCCCTAACCCCAAAACAAATCAAACAAAACATAAAAAACAAAAATGTGACCAATTCTAAAGGCGAATGGAAACTGCAATTAACCAATGCCTAACTCATGATAATCAGATTTTGGAACCATAAGAAATGACTTTTGGGTAGCCATTGTAACTACAGTCTATAAATGAAAACACACTTGAAATGGATAGAAAATCAGAAGTTCTCAGCAGAGATTTAGAACCACAAAAAAAAAAAAAAAAAAAAACCCTTAGAACTATTAGCACTTAAAAATAAAGTATCTGAAATTAAAAATTCACTTGACAGGCTCATTAGGATGGGTAAATATACAAGATTTTTCTCCTCAAAATTTTTTTAAAGCAACTGAATATTTAAAGCAAATATCATAGTATTATATGGTTAAAGGTTTTCTACATTTTACATATAGTACAACACTAACTCTATGAAAGGTTGGGTATATACTACAGTCTCCAGAACAACCACTCATGAAATGATGCAAAGTGATATAGCAGAAAAGTCAAAAAGAACTCAAAAACATCAGTCCTCCCAGATTTAAAGACCCAATCCAAAAATGGGCATCTGAGATGAACACACGCTTTCAGATGAAGAAATACAAACAGCAAATAAATATGTGAAAAAATGTTCAACATCACTGGTCATTCGAGAAATGCAAATGAAAACAACACTGAAATTCCACCTCACCCCAGAAAGAATGGCTAGTATTAAGAAGTCAACCAATAACAAATGCTGGAGGGGCTGCGGGGAAAAAGGAACCTTTCTCCATTGTTAGTGGAAATGTAGACTGGTGCAATCATTATGGAAAACAGTGTGGAGATTCCTTAAAAAACTAGGAAAACAGGTTCCATTCAACCCAGCTATTCCACTTCTGGGTATCTTCCCAAAAGAATTTAAAACATACCACAGTGATATATGTGCACCCATGTTTATAGTAGCATAATTTGTAATAGCCAGATCTTGGAAACAACCTAAATGCCCACTGACTGAGGAATAGATAAAAAAGATGCTGTATTTTTATACAATGGAGTACTACTCAGTCATTAAGGATGAACTGGAGACTTTTATAGGTAAATGGATGCAACTTGAGAGTATATTCCTTAGTGATATAAATAAGACACACATGTAAACATCATATTGTCTCACTAGTGTGAGAAGCTGAAAATAACATATGTATATAAAAATAGTTAAAATAGTTATATACTGATTTCTCTGAGGTCAGTGAAGGGAAAGATTTGTGCTGGTATTGTTCGGACAATTGTAAGCAGATGTCTTGTACTCTGGATGAAAGATTTGGGGATGACAATGTGCAATGCATGTACCATTGTTGACCCCCGATTGATGTGTTTTGAAATTTTTAGTTTTTTCTTTTTTTTTCCTTGAAATAAAATGGATTTGAAAAAAAAAGTCAAGAGGAAAATAAAATATAAATATAATTAAAGGACCGATATCAAGAATGAAAGGGAGTTAATACTGTTCATTTTAAAGGCATTGAAAGGATAATAAGTTACTAGAAAAAATTTTTATTCCAACAAATTTGGTACCTTAGATGAAATGGATACATTTCTACAAAATACAACTTATCCAAATTGACAAAGAAAGAAAAAATCTAAACAGTTCTTTATCTACTACAAAACCTCCCCCACAAGTAAACTATAACTCAAATGTCTTCTTTAGTAAATTATTTCAAATATTCATGGAAGAAATACTACTATACAAACTTTCGCAGAATAGGAGGTTTACTACCTAAACTCATTTTGAGGCCAGCAGAACTCTAACATAAAACCTGACAAGACATTACAGAAAAATATCACACATGAAGACTGAGCCAAGAACCCATTATAAAGTATTAGTGAATCAAATTCAATGTACTGTAAAAATGGTAATACATCAATGACCAAGCAGGGTTTATCCTTGTAAAGCAAGACCGGTTTAACATTTTAAAAAGTAATGTCATTTACCAGATTAATAGAACACAGGGGAAATGATCATTCCAACTGATGCAGGAAAAGCAATGGATTAAATTCAACACATTTAAGATAAAGTTCCAGGCAAAATATTAAAGGACTTCCTCAACCTGACAAAGGGCATGGACAAAAGATTGATTCACCAACATTCTCAGTGGAAAAGAACTAAGCTATTTTCTCCTGAGATTAAGGCAAAGATGCCTGCTTTCATTACTTCTGTTCAAAAGGACCTTTGTTATGATGGTTGTATTCAAAATAAGATGAAAAAGAAAAAGCTACCAGCTAAAACTATATTGCAGATACAAGTTTTGATTTACATAGAAATCTTTAGAGAATTTGCATAACAAGAATTGGCACTAATAAATGAATTTAGTAAAGTTGCAAGACAAAAGGTTAATATAAAGTAAGTATTCGTATATGCTAGTAGCAATTAGAAAATAAATTCCACTTACATTAGTGTCAATAAAGCAAATGCCTAAAAGTAAGTAGCAAAATACACACTATAAAATTTGAGTGAGGAAAAAACCATCAAATATATATCTAAATATATAGAAAGATATTCCATATTCATGAAATGGAAAACTCAGCATCATTAAAATGGCCATTTTTCCAAAATTTATATTCTTAATACATGTCACACCAAAATTCTAGCAGATGTTTTTGTAGAACTAGACAAGCTGATTATAAAATGTATCTGGAAATGCAAAGATTTGATAATAAAATTAAGAAAGAGGTACAAATTTGAAGGACTTACCTGACTTGATTTAAAATCTTACCATAACGCTACAGTTATTAACACAGTCTGATATTAGCAAAAAGTTATATGGCTGAATTGAACAGAACAGAGAGAAATAGACCTATAGTATGTGGTCAAATGATGCCTGACAGTTACACGATAGCACCATGACAGGCAATCAATTCTTGATCACAATGAGTTTTTAGTTACTGTGGGATTTTAGTATTTATAGAGTTTTATTATTCTTCCCTTGAAACAATGCACATGCTGTACAACTACATGTATTAATTTTCTGATAACCACCTTCATTGTATCACCAGCTTGGAGTTCTGTCTTCTGAGATGACTACAGTTTTATAAGAAGCCAATCTAAAACTGAGAGATACCTTCAATTTGATATACATAAAATTTTAGTAACATTTACAGAACATGCTACTTTTGGGGGCTGCATTAAGTTCAAGTCAATGGAAACCATCTTTTTGGCATAATCTGTGAATGAAAACATTAGGCCTTCAGGGAATGTGCATGTGCTGCTTACAGTTTACCTAGTATTAAAGGTGACAGAAGAAAAGATAAGGCCTGTGGGCTGAGGAGTTGACAATCCAATTTGGGAGATAAGGCAGACATACACATTTTCCCCGGTCTTCTCTCCATGGCCCTCTTTATTATGCCCACTACTTCCCAGCCCTGAGTCACTCTAGGAGACACCGTAGTGCTCTCTGCCTCTTCACACAAGAAACTGCTAGAGAACAAGCCAGCACAAGCCTGTGTGTTACACACTGATGTCCTACAGGAATGCAGAGATGACAAATCACATAATTGGCTGATGTTGTCATTCACAGGTATCAGAGAGCTGTATCTCACTACATGCAGAGAGATAAAACAGCAAATGCTGCTCACTGCTAAAAGGATAATGTTCCACTCTTGTCCACTGCATAATGTTATTTGAAGAATCAAAGTGAAACTTTTGAGGGTGTAACAAAGGTGTCTAACAGGTCACACATAAAATGACAGAGGCTAAGTAAGGGTCAGGTGCAGACATTTTCCTTGTTATCTTGTGCGGGAGGGCTCATTCTCATGGCAAATTCTACAGTACACCAGGAGTAAGGGTGAGATCAGGCCCTGTTTGCCTTTGCAATGTTTTGTACCAGGTATCATTTTCTGCTTGTAGCTATGAATTTACAAAGTCACGATATATCCATTACAAAAAAAAAATCTGTCACATTTGGGAGGCAGAATATGAAAACTATACTCCCTGGGTCTAGATAACACTTTGTGTTACTACTTCTTAGGAGAAGGAAACTGCTTTAAAGCTCCAGAGATTCCTTTTTCTGACTAAACCATGGCATAAAACCAATAGACCAGGGAGTAGAGAAAAAAAAAATGAAGCATATTTTACTGCTTTACATTCCGATGAAAAGAGAATTATCACTGCACAATTCTCATTCTCTCTCTCTCTCTCCCTCTGTCTCTCTCTCTCTCTGTTGAGGTTAAACTCAAGTTCTTTACCACTGATCCACAGCACCAGCCCACAAGATTTATATTTAAATAGTGTTCCAAGCATATTTGGGGGATGCATTATAAAAAGACATCAACTTTAAATCATTACATCATTTACTAGGTCTTGAACTTTTAGAAATGAACTTATCTTTGGTTTCTGTGTTCGCATTCGTAAAATGGGGATGATTAACAGTGCCAGTCTAAGAAGGCTGTTGTAAAAATACAAATCTATAAATGGTTTAGCACAGTAAATAGGATAGTGTTCAATAAATGTCGGCCACACACTAAAATTGCACATTAATTGTAGTAAAACCTGAATTTTAGCCTCAGAAACAATGTGTTAGAAAATTACTGCACCTTTTCCCCTCTAATTAGAATAAACTGTAAGACAGTTTTCTATATATATAAATGTAAAAGTCATTTTACTTAGTTCTAAAACATATAGTATTTACTATGTGTCAGGTAATATTCAAAGCACTTTTCATGTATCCTAAATTACACAGGAATCACTACAAATATGACGTGTGGTTCCATAGATGATGACACTGAGGCACAGGGAGTTAAGGGACTTGTCTGAAGATCACAGCCAGTAAGTGGGTAAAAGCAGGAAATGTAGTCTAGTACATCTGCCCAGAGCCTGCAGTGAAAGTTACCTTCTTGAATACCTCTTAGTATATCTAGCAATTCTCTTTTAGAATATAATCAAAGGATACATCACTTAAATTCATGGCCAATGGCTACAATTTTTAAATTTTAAAAAACGAAATAAGCCAGGATTGACTGCCTTTAAGAGATAAGTAATATGTCAAGTTCTCTCCTCAGCAAAAAAGAAATACAGTCTTGTAATGAGTATGTGAAAATATGTTTTCTGAAGAATACAAGTGTCAGCCACTGTTTTTGGCAATAAATGAGTGTTGTGATGGAAGGACAGTAGGATTGTTTGCTTCTAGTTGCAAAATTTTGTACACAATAATAGAAATAAAACTGACTCTCAGAATAAACTAGGAAACTAGGTGGGTGGAGGTGGGATGTCTTTGGCAGTAGAAGTGACACTTTTGGGGCTCATTTTACTTTTTTAATGGATCAATACCAAAGCCCCGATTTAGCTAAAAGTGATGTGATCAGAGACTGGTCAAAATAGCAAGATTCTTCTGCAAGTCAGATGTTGTTATTTCCACTTCAGAATTTACTCTGTGTTCCTTTGAATAAAACACAAGTAAATATGAAAATCTCTCTATATTTTTCCTTTTCAGCACACCCGAATGTCACTGTTTTCACTCCCAATTTTCCACTTGCCATGTTGTTTCTCATTGCCTTTCTTCCCCTTGTGCCTCCCTCCTAAGTTCTGTGCTCATTGTCAATGAAGCATTTATTTCTAAAAGAGGTCTCAATGGAAGCCCCAGCTGCAAAACTGTGAAAATTAATCTCATTATTAAAGTGTACCTATTCTCTTTCTTTGAAAAATTCTTCCAACGCTACAGACTTCTAAAAGGGTGGAAATAAAAGTTCTGCTTCTCTGAATGCAGTAACCAAACAGGGATGGAGTGAGGGTAGAGCATAATTTATGATTTTATTCCTCAGGACTAGTTCAATGGCCTATGGGTATGTATGATGAGAGCCAAAGAACTTGCTCCTGAAAGATTTCCCCTGATGCCTGCAAGGATCCCTGGAATAATCGTGTTTCAGTCTCTTCATTTACTTAAAGCCACTGCTAAAATGCAAATATGAAAAAGGGGCCACATACTACTGCTTACAGTCTGGCATAAATTATTTGAACATATAAATTGATCAGATGGTAGAAAGCTTAAGGAAATGGGGTGACAGCAGATATGTTTTGACAGTGGGGAAAAAGAAGAAAAGGAAGACTGAAGAGTACAGGGGAGCTGAGGAGAGCAGGTACGATATAGGATCCCATGGTAAGGTCAGTGCGGGCGCTCACTGGGTTATCAAGCCCTGTCCAATGGCATGATAGGGCGTTTGGTAGGTAGCTTCTAAAACAGTTAAACTGAGCCAGTGTGGTGCTTTACACCAGACTACCCTCTTCTCACTAGCAGAGGGACATCTTCACCGAATGACATCCTCTGGAAAAGAGGCTTTTGGTGATTTCTTCTAGTGAGGCACCTGTTGGCAGATGGAACACCCCATTCCTTACCTGACATAACTGGCTGACTGAGAGAAGATGCTCTAAGTGGTCCAGCTTTATGTGAAATGGTCATGCTCAGCAACCATGTAAACACTTACATTTGTTTGTTTTGTATCTTTTCCTTAAGCGACTTCCCTCAAGTTGGGTGTATACAAGTGCAAACTACTTATATTCTTTTCTTTAGCTTAGAAATCATATTCCTAGTTAGCTAAAGACAGGAAACTCACACTAAATACAGATATTGAAGAATACTCAAAACCAAACATAGTGATAACATTTTAGTACTAAATTTACCTCAAAAACTCAAAGGCACCTTTCTTTGTATTTACTTCTTTTTTTTATTAGAAAATGGATGAAGAAAAGAAAAACAAAAAGCAAAAGAGACAAACAACAACAGCAATAAATCCAATACAATAACATTATAGGTTTACAAAACGAGATGGTTGGAATTTGACAATGGTTATAATATTGCATATCGTTACCTTCAAAGGGGTTGTTTAGATTAACAGATACAGACATGTAAAATTGATCCAATCAGAGTATTAACTGTTCTTTTTCAATAACTAATGCATTTAGTAGTATAGTTATTTTAACTATCTTATGTATACCTATATACAGATTTATGTCTTTTTCCTTTTCCCTTCCTTCTTTCCTCCTTTCCCCTTATAATACCTCTTGTTATCTTCAAAATAACTGCCCATACCATCAGGCACAATACAATCAAACAAAATAGTATAGGATAAAGCCAATGAAAAACAAAACAATGGAAGCAATACATAGTAAAGCAACACTGATTACTATAATGCCTCATGTTATCTTCTAAGCAGTTGCTTATATCATCAGTCATAATACAATCAAACAAACCAAAATAGGATAAAATCAGTCAAAACAAAACAATGAAAGCAATATAGGGTTTCAAAACAAGGTGATCAGATATCAATAATGGCTAGCATAATGTGTTTTGTTATCTTTGAAATAGCTGTCTGTGCCATCAAATATAATAAAATTAGGCAAACCGAAGTAGAGTAAGACCAAACTAAACAGTTCAATGAAGACAATACAGGACTCAAATCCTGATGATAGATTAACAGTGGCCACTGCCTGCCCTTTTTAGACACTTCCTCCCCTTTCATTTTTATAATATGTATTGTGTATTTTGAATTCTACTAACTCCTTTAGTTTTTTGTTTTTTTTGTTTTTGTTTTTGTTTTTGTTTTTTTTTTTTTTTTTGTACTAGGGAGATAACATGATGCTCACCCATGTGGCTCTGGGCCATTTCATCCATGAACATGATCTTAAGTTGTATCCATTTACCTACAAGAGGCTTGAGGTTATTTTTCTTCATAGCTGAGTAGCTTTCCATTGGATAAAAATGCCATATCTTTCTTGTCCACTATGTAGCTAATGGGCAAGCTACCCCCACTTCTCTCTGGTTCCCTGTCACATACGGCATTGTTCTCTCCCCTTTAACTTTCAGTCTATGAACCCCCTCTTGAGTTTAACGTGTGTCTTGTATAAAGCATATTGGTGGATCCTATCTCCTGATCCACTCTGCCTGTGTTTCTTTCCATTGGTGGACTGAGGCCATCTACGTTAATGGTTTAGGCCAACATGCACTGCCTCGTTTCCGCCGCGCCACTTTCCTGCAGTTGGCTGCCCACTTTTCCTCTCTACTCAATTGTCTGCCCCACTTGGCGATATCCCTCTGTCACTATTTCTGGAGCTGTGGTCTTTTTTATCTCTCTCTAAAATGTCCTTCAGTATTCTTTGTAGGGTTGGCGTGGTGGCCATAAATTCCTTCAGTTGTTCTTTGTCGTGGAAGTATCTTGTTTCTCCATTAATCTTGAAAGACAGTTTTGCAGGGTACATCAATCTGGGTTGGAAGTTGTTTTCTTTCAGGGCTCGAAAAACTTCACTCCAAGCTCTTCTTGACCGGATGGTTTGTGTTGAGAAGTCTGTTGTGATTCTGATGCGTTTTCCTTTGTAGGTGATCTGTTTCTTTTCTCTCACAGCTTTTAATATTCTGTTCTTGTGTTGAATTTCTGGGATCTTGATTATTATATGTCTGGGTGTAGATTTATTTTGGCTATGGTTAGCTGGAGTTCTGAATGCTTCACTTATCTGAAAGTTACTTCCTTTTCCCATGCTTGGGAAGTTTTCTAAAATTATTTCTGTAAATAGGCTTTTAATTTCATTTGTACTGACCCCTGATTTTTTACTCACACCTTTTATTTTTAAGTTATGTTCCTTTGGGTTGTCTTGCAGCCATTGTATTGTTACTTTCAGGTTCCTCGTTATTTTTAAGAGATCTTTCCTTTCACGATCACAAGCTGCAAACCTGTCTTCAAGGTTTGAAAGTCTATCTTTAGTTTCTTTCAAGTGGTTTTGCCAACTTTCATTGGAGTTTTTGATTTCCTGGTTATCTCTTTGAATCTGTTTCATGTATTCTAAATCTTCTTTGTATTGTTCATTCAAGGTTTCCCTCGTTTTCCTATGCTCCATTTTTTTATCTATGTCTCCTTTAGAGTTGCCTAGCAGTTCTTTTATTATGTTTTTCATTTCTTCTTTTAGTTGAGTTAGTATTTCTGTTCTAATTTCTTTTATAGCCTCTTGAAGTCGTTTCTTTACTTCAGTTGCCATCACCTCACAAACTTCAGTTGTGGGACTCCCGATCTCTTCTGTGTTTGCATCTCCTGGACTTGCTCCATTTGGATTGGAGGCCAGAGACTGCCTTTTGTGTCTTTGTCTTGACATATTTCTGGGTTTTCTGGGCAAATGGGTATTGGGGACCCAGGCACTCCTCACGTTGGTCACAATTTCTCTGAAGTGAGACTGGTTCTTCTAGCCAGTGCTGATTATTGATATCTGATGGTTGCCACTGGGGGCGCTGTTACAGTGCTATCCGCTGCCTTTCCCCAGCCCACCTTGGCTCCCGGATGGCTGGTACAGTGTGGCGGGGGGCAGGGCCATTGCCCAGGAACCTGGGCTGGTCACCCGCGGACTCTCCACCACCAGCCCTGGAGCGCGTGCAGAACTGCCGTCTCCAGATCGAACCGGTCACCCGCAGGGACCCTTTGAGGTGGCCCCCAGGATGCACGTAGCGGGCAGGGCTCAGCCTAAGCAACCTCCACGGGACTGTGCCCAGCTAGGAGTCCCCAGCCCAACTCCAAGATGTCTCCCAGCCAATCTCTTTCTCTCGTGGCAGGATGAAGACCTCTGTACACTCACCATCAGCCAGTTCAGTTCTCCAGGTCTGCTCCTCCTGTCCACTGTCACTCTCCTCCAATGCTAGGTTCCACACAGTGGGTCCGGCTCTGGGCAGAGGTGCCGCCAGCTACCACCTTCTTTGTTTAAGTGTTTCTTTTTACTCTTTCTGTGGGCTTCAGTTCTCGCTTTAAATTCTTCCTGGGTCCAGAGGGCCCACTTCCTTCCTTCTTGTCTCCCCCATGTTGCTATATTCTGGCATCTGGATGGTATCTCTCAGGGAGGCTGTTAACTCTGCTGCTTATTGTCCTGCCATCTTTTTCTTCTCTCTTTGGATTTACTGACTAGTTGGTTTATAAAGTTTTACAGAAAGGGTACTCTATTTGCATTGTCAAATAACACTCTTAGGCATTGTTCTTACTTTCTGTGGGCTACACTATGAAATGAAATACCAACTCTCTAGAGACCACCTCTGGGCACAAATTTTAAGTAAATACTGGTCTATTGTTAGACCTCTTAATAAATAGAGTCTGGTCTAGAGAAACTAAAGGGATTAAACACTGATGGAAAGTAAATGTTTGAATATCTTTAGTTCACAGAACTGTACTAAATTTCAAACGATAATTCAACAAAGCAGCTCAGTCTTAAGCACATGCATTAAAGGCCAGTAGCCATGTGAGGCTGCAATAAAATGCACTGTGAAGAGCTGCCTCCACCTCTGGCTTCAGTCCTCACCGCCAATGCCTGTATTCCTGAAAGACTGCTCGGAAGGCAGATGTAGGAAATATCCACCTACTCCTATTCTGAGAGTATAACTCAAAACAGAAGCTACGTGCCAGAGTGATAAACAGTCCAATTTACAGTATTACTCTTAGATGTGGTAAACTACTCAGAGCAATAGACTGAAAAAAAAGTGTCAAAAACACTCCCAACTGAATAGCTGTCATAATATACAGCTGTCATTTATTGAAGGCTTTAAATGTGAGAGGTACTGTTTTAAATGTTTTCATATAACCCATTCTCTGCCAATACTCAACCACATGTATACTAATCTATATATTAAATACATGTCAGAATTTTTCCCCCCAAACTAGTGATGCAGATATCTCTGCTGTGAGGAGTTCTGGACTAGGGATTTAGAGACTGGGATTCTCATGCAGTGTTTTCCTTAATAAGCTATAAGCTAATATAATACACATTATTTTCCTGGACATTGGAAAAGAGAACTCTAGTTGTTGACTTTTCTGAGCATGAGGACTGCCATCTAATGTCAAAAAATGTATGACTTCTTTGCATGACATCACCCTAATGTAAAAGCCACAGATTGTATAATGATTAACAGCAAAAATGTATGACAAAAAACCACCAAGAATTCAATAATGTTTTAAAATGAATTTGTAATCCAGTAATCACAACAGATAAATACTATTGCATACAGAGTTATGTAAGACAGGGTTCTGCCTCAGACGGTGCTTCATGTACACTTGGAACACTTGAGATATTTTGGAGGAAATGGGTTCATGGTACCGGCATATGGTTCTTTTAACTCTGACATTCTATATACCCTATGTTAAAAGGCACTGTCTTCTTGTAACTGGTGGGATGAATCTAGCCACATAGTAGTGGTAGATGGTCCTGATGAGCTTTCCATGTTGCTACTGCAGCAGTGAGTGTTAGCAGCTAACGAATGCAAGCCACAATGGAAAGTTAAAAACTGTACAACAGTGTTTTTCCATGTGGCGAATAATCCCATTCATCCACAGGCCAAACTATCACAAGGCAAGTATCCTCTAGCTTGCCTCTATGGAATAACTGTGGACTATAACCAGTCTGTGGAGTTCAGTTCCATAAGAGTAACAGTAACCACTTGTTGAGCACCTATTACATGTCAAACACAATACCAAGAACTTTATCATTCCTAATCCAAACCATCACTTGCAAGTGTAGATATTTCTATGATACAGCTAAATTGAGGCTCAGAAATTAAATTAATTTGTCCAAGATCAGAAGACTGTCTTGCTTCAAAGTCGATGTTCTTTTAGTTTTCCACGGTGCTAAGTATTCTCCTGGTGTCTTTGATATACTGTTCATTTTATCTTGACTAGTTATACTCTTCAACCCCTAACTAGATAGATGTCTGCTGTTTTGCTCCTGATACTTGTTTTCTTTTCTACTTAAATTTAATGAAATACAGCTTTGGACTCAGTGCTTACACTACAGAATACAGAACGTATTAAGAAGACTATAATATGTATCATTTTTCTATTCTATTTTCCATTCTGCATAAAAGAACAATTCCTCCAAAACCATTTGATATGGTTTCTACCTTCACAACGTGATAGACATAGTCACAGTGGGGCCTAAAGTAAGACATAAAAGGTACAGAGCAACTGTGTAATCTGTGATGCTCAGGGTGCCATAATGAGCCTTAAGATCATTTACATTTTTATAGTCTGCAAAATGTTCAGTTACTAATGAACAAATACACTTCAATTACGGTGGAATGCACCTAGATTTAGACACTGAATGACCTGCAGATCATGCAGTGCTTAATTCACTGCAGGATTATCTTTGTACGACAGATTCCACTGACCCTATAGTTTGCTGGAAGGGTCAACAGGATATGTCCTCCAAACATCCTGCCTCCTAATTCTCCCAAACAAATGGAGCTATATGGTCAATGTGCACTTGACGTCTGGTTTGGCAATGGCTAGTTGACTGCTAGGCCACATTCCTAAGGGGTAGGTGGGAAGACAGCTTCATCTGGCTTACTATCACAGAAACTGACTTTAGGATAGTTTAGTTCCTACTGTATAGAGGGGAAATGACTGATCATAATTATTGTGGCACCTGTATCCTGTTAGTAGAAGACACATTTCACTATTCATGGGAACTCAAGATAAATGATGATTTTTCTTTCATGTATCTCTCATTTCTTGCCTCCCAATTACATTCTTTCAAAATGAAATTTTTATTATTTGTATTTCAATTTCTAATGTTGTTTTCTATGTTTATAAAGTGATATCCCAGGTGACTTTATAATAAATTTCCCTTCAGTCCTATGATGGTTTGTTGTGTAAGAAACTCAAACAGAAGAATCTAAGTTATGAATACAGATCTATTTTATAATAATTCATTTTTATCTTAAAACAAAGATCTGAAATTCAATTTCTTTCCTGCTAATATATTTTCTTTCCAAACACAGGAAAGCTCACTTTCACTCTACTTTAATTCTCCATTATGTTTGGGGAGATTTTATCTTCTGGTATTTTATTAAAACTTGATTTCATATACATTAGCTATTTTTCTCTTCTCCTAGTTCTACAGAAAAGTTTTCAAACAGTATTTATGTAAAATATTCATCAAATGTCCTTCTATAATTATTTGTTCTGTGATTGTTTGATGTAATCCAGACAAAATCTGCATATTGCATTCACGAACGATTATCTCAGTAAATATTTATTTTGAATATATATGTATCCTTTTGGTCTCTTAAAGCTTTTGCCAACTTGTAGACCACAGTTACATAAAAATATAAAACACTCAAGGTGGACAAAATAATTTGTATAAAGCATACAATGCATAAAGGTTTCTCAAGAATTCTGGCAACTTCAGTGATCTCTAAACCACAAGTGAGTAAGTGGCAGCTGCTTAATAGCACTCAGCAACAGTGTAAAGCCATGGAGGCGGCAGAGGCAGACCTCCACTCAGTGGCGATCACAGTAACACGAGGCAATTCCAGCAACTGCCTATGTGAAAACCTAACTAGGGGATAGGATTTTCCAGTTCCATGAAATATTAAGTCATTGTTTTAGTGCTACCAACTGATATTAAGTAACAGATTGTGTAAAGTATTTTAAAGCACAGCAGTTAGGGGCGTACTGGCAAACAGACTTTCCTGATTAAGACCTTATTTTGACAAAAAATGGTCATGGATCTGACCCGAAATACATGCCACAGGATAAGAAGTAACTGAGACTATGCAGTCTGACACATTTTGATGACAATGATGAGAAAAGGGATGAAATAACTTCTGATTACTTGACCTGGGAACTGAAAGAAATACTACTATGAGTCTATAAGTTCTAAGACCAATGCATTCTACAGTTAATATTTGACATATAAAAATTATTTTAAACTGAAGACATATTTCCAATTTTATTTGTACTTTTTTGCAAAATATTTTTCCCATGAATCTTGTCACAGAACTAGCCACTAAAAGTATATAAAACAGGACATGTACACATATATCCATACACAGATACATATGCACATACCAAACAATCAGTCCACCATTGGTTTACTATTTACTGAGGTCTCACTAGTACAGTTCCTCTGCTATATGCTAAAGATGACCTAATTCCTTCCCTCAAGGAGTTTACGTCTACAAGTAGGAACAGGTATATGAGGACATTAATTTTAGTGTTGGAAATTTTAAGTTTGAAAGTAATGTTGAGAGGCTCTCAGAGACAGGTATAATGCAAAGATGTGGTCATAGTATTTTGTACTTTACCCACTGGATCTGGGATAACCTTTTAATTTTGATGAGAAGGATGTGGCAGAAACATTACAAAATTCTGGAGGGTAAATTCCAAGTGACCTTCTATCTTCTATGTTTGTCTTCCTGGAAGATGCCTGACACAAACGAAGCCCAGATAAGAAACCGTGGAGAGGGAGAGAGAAAAGGGGGGAAGATTTAGGAAGGAGAAAGGTAGATCTAACCTACTGCCTGTATAAAACCCATGTTATCTGTATGAGGCTGTATTATACTGTACAGGCCCAGTTGAGCTTTTGAAATCATGTAACTAGCCCAAGGGAGAAAAGCAGAAAACCACTGAGCTGAGCCCAGCTTATAATGCTGACCCAAACTGACGGAACAGTAAGAAACAAAAGTAGTACACACTAAGCCACTACGTTTCTAGTTAGTATTTTCTGTAGCAACAACTGATACAGAAGATTTATTAGCAGTAGTGAGAATTATAGTTCGACAAGAAGAATGGGTAGGGCAGAGTTGGGAGTTAGAGGTAAAACAACCAAAGATTTGCCACTGCACATGGTAGGCTTTATTATGGGCTACAAACCTGAACTTTCCCTGTTTCAAGTTTTTACTGCATTAAAATATCTCCCAAGTTACTTGACTAGTATCTTTTTTGAATAATGTTGCTTGCAATAACTCTGCCCCCAGTAAACGATGTTCTCAGGGAGTTTTACCCTGCTCTAACGTTCTACACGACCTCTTAGAGCCTCATATAAAGAGGAGAAAAATAGATTGAAAACTCCAGGCATACTGACGTTAGATAATTTAGAGGTAAACTTCTCTAGAGGATTTGAAGGATTTTGAAATCAGATTAAATCACAATGACAGACATGAATAATGATCCTGAGTCATGATAAAGGTTAACTGATGTGAAATATATTTAGAATTTAAAAAGCTGGGAAAGTTTATAATTATTTACCTAAAATGGTTTAAAGTTGAGGGAAGAAGGTCAAGAAATAATTTTATTCCTTCAAAAATTTTGTATGTATGACTTCCTAGTTGTCAGGCACTATTCTAGGCAAGGCACAAAATACAAAAAGACAAGAATTCTTGTCCTCACGGAAGTTACATTCCTCTGGTGGAGCCAGTTAAGTGATCGATTATCATATATTATACATATAAAGAATGACCTAAGGGCATATTCTATAACATGTAAAGAAGGAATCTACAAGAGGAGAAAAGGAAGGAAGCAAGAAACAGCAAAGGCACTGAAATAAGTGAGATAATCATGTATAAAAAATTGTAGATTCCTGTGTTAAAAAATGGAGACAATATTCCAGATGACTTCAATACATTACGTGGACGGGGGAGGCAGAGAGGAGTAAGGTAAACACTCACTGAAATTACTATCCTCACACAGAGAATGTGAATAGTATGGAGGAAAAGAGTGCACGATGCATATGCTAACAAACAGCAGGTGTGGCAATACTGCTATCAGAAAGCAGAATTTGAAGGAAAACAGCCTCATTAGGGTGAAAAGTACTATATTTTTTAAAAAGCAAAACTTACTTCAAAGATGTATGTTAATTACACCAAGTAGCAAATGCAGCAAATAGTAAAAGCACAAGGAATCTAGACATGTGAGCTAAGGGCAAGGAGAGGGGCAGCACAATTTAATACCAATGCATGACTGATTTAGAAGGGGCAATGTCTAAATCCTGTAATGGAATGTCAGCAATATCAGCACAAATGGAATGAGGCAGCGTCAGAAGCAAGTATCAGTGACCAGACGACCTGCCTTCTAAGCAAACAGTAATTTAACTAATGCTAATGAAGGACAATGGAGGCCACTTTTGAATATTTTAATAACAGAATGGCTAAAAGAAGAGAGGGTCATTCAAATCTGATCCATGTGGAAACAATCAGAGTAATTATGGAATCACACTATACCAGTATATGGTCTGGTTATTAAATAGGCGATGATGTCATTTTTGGTAGAAGTTCTGTCAGCTTCACTGCTCAGCTCATCTGCAGCAGGGCTGATGGGGGCCTCTGGGAACAGCTTATTGGAAGCAAATGTACCTTTGAAAAGGAATGGGCAGGCCATCTATTAGTCTTTCTAGCTGTTTTCTTAGAACCATGTATTTTTTTAAAAAAATTTAACTATTTTAGGTATTTTGGTGACTGATTCTATTACTAAAACAACAAGCAAAACTTATGCAAATAAGGAACTGGCTTTATTTTGTGAGTTTTATGTAGTTCATTATATTAGTTGTATGATATATGTAAAAATCTCATCAAATTGCCATGAAATCCTCATCTAAAACCATATCAAGAACAAAAGCAGTCTATAAAGATTTTCCTTATATTCTGGATCATAATTTAGATCAGATTATAAAACATATACTCAGCAGCAGTAATTATTTTAAATGTATGTTTAATATTTTAAAATACAATTGAATTTTATGTACCAGAAGTAACTCTAGTCTAATAGTAGTGAAAGAACAAATGCTTATTTTTAGAGCAACAACCAAAATAGTTTTTTCTAAAATACATCTTATCTAAGTTCTTTCCAACAAAGATAAAGAATTCTACTCATGAACTATTACTCTGAACTAGTAATGAACTTAGTTCAGAAAGATCAATAAAGCCTCCCTGTTCGGAAGGATATGTGACAGAGAGAAAAAGCCCAAACTCAAACAAAGGGTCACCATTTACTGAAAAGTCAAAAGCAACTACTGGGTTTAGTAAAATGGCAGTAGTGTTCAAGACAGTATCAGTGGATAACTAAATCCACTGATAATGTAATTATGACGGCAATGGGTGGAATTTTTTTGTCCCCTGCCTATATTTAGTTGTTGATCTCCTAACTTTGCAAGAGGATGGAATTAGGAGAGGGCCTTTGGGAAGTAATTACTTCATGAGAGTGGAGCCCTCATGAACAGAAATCAGTGCCCTTATAAGGAGATAGGAGAGTGCTTTCTCTCTGCTGCCATGTGAGGATGCAATAAGATGACCATCTGCAACCCAAAAAGTAGCCCTGCACTAGTTGTGAGATCTATTAGAACTTTAATCTTGGACTTATCAGTTTTGAAAACTGTAAGAAATCAACTTACCCAAGTTGATGGTTACTGTACCTTGTTTTAGCAGCCTGAACTAAGTTGATAATTAAGAGAAATAAGACAATTGAGAAGAAAGTTGGTCTATACTAAAGAGCAGATGAGATGGTATACTTCTTGATCATAGGAATTTTGGGTTTTTAGCTTATAAGAAGACGACAGAACCTTTCTCTCTGGAAATGTTAAAGAAAGGGTAAGATCGTTGGTTCAGCAAATATTTTCTGGGCATATAATCCAGTATGTAGCAAGAACTTCATCAATTTAGAAAATACCAATATTGCTGTCCCTAAGGGGTTTATATTGTGGAAGTAAAAAGCAGTCTTAGTGAACAGAATAGTAAAGGTCAAAAAACGGCAGGATGGTGCACAAAAAGAAGCAGACAGAGGAAGGATGACCAGAAATGCTTCCTGCTTGAGTAAAGTCTTACTAATTACCCAGTTATGAAAACCATGTGTCATGACCTAGGAAAAAAATTCTCTTAGTCTTGTTCTTCCATAAAGCATTGACTAGATCACTCTTCTATTGCTATTAGTATGAGCCACTATTTAATAACATCAAGTTAATATGATGTAATCTTCTGAACATTTGCACTGAGTTCTTGCTGAATTTAAATGTTTGGTTGTTTCAAGAGCTATGCATTTTTGAACTTTCACATATTTCTACCAGTCCTCCCCTAACTTAAAATTTTTCTAGAAAAAAGCATAGGAAGGGAATGTATATGACCTGGAAGGACATGTTCTTAGAAATCCTACTAAAAGAAAGAGGGACAAGGAAAATGAAGACAAATAAAATGAGACTTCCCATGTTTTCTGACCCTGGGAAGAGATGAGATAGGATTAGAAATGAGATCCCCTTTTCTGGGGATAATAGATGTGCCAAACAGAAGATGTGCAAAGTCAGAAATAAGGTAGACAAATAAACAAAGAACAAAAAGGTGGAAAAAGTCAGAAAGGATCACAAATCAGCAAGCACTGTACAGAACTTAGATCTAAAGCAAGAGCTAAAATTATAAAACTTTTAGAAATGCAGAGGAGAAAATCTTTGTGATCTTGGTGACAAAGGAGTTCTTATGTATGCTACCAAAAGCATGATCTATAAAAGGATGGATAAATTAGATTTTATCCTTTTGAAATTTCTCATCTTAAAAAAAAAACTGTATACTGAAAGAATATTTGTAAAATATCTATTAATAAAGGAACTATATCCAAAAGCACAGCAAATGATTATGACTTAATAACAAGGTAACAAAATTTTAACAAAAATTGGACAAATAAGAACACAAAAGAAAACATGAATGAAAAATAAGCACATGAAAGGGGTGTAACATCATTAGGAAAGTAAAATCAAAACTTAAATTTTAATGAGATGCCATTTCACTCCCACTGAACTAAAAATCGAAAGACTGACAAAGGCCAGTTTTGGTAAGGACGTTGGTGAACATGCAAAATGGAAGAGTCACTTTGCAAAACATTTGGCAATTTTTTAATAAAGTGAAATAATTTTTTCCAGCCACTCAACTTCTAGACCAGGGATGGCAAACCTTTTAGAGATGAGTGCTCAAACACCACCATCTTTTGCCTTAAAAGGAAAAGTAATACATATGCCATAGGTTCACTACCATTGTGCCAGACATTTACCCACCCCCATAAAATAAATTCACATAAGACATACATGAGCATTCAAAGCAATTTTATTCATAATATACCTAAGTTAGAAATAACCCACATTTCCATCAATTGGTGACTGGAAAACAAACTATAGTATATTCATACAATGCAATACTACCCAGAAATAAAAAAAGGCATAAGCTATAAATATATGCAACAAGTAAGGATGGCTAGCAGAAGCATCATGACAAGTGAAAAAAGCTAAAGCAACAGAGTCTAAATTTTGTGATTCTGTTCCAATGGAATTTTAGGAAAGGCTAAACTACAGTGACAGAAAGCACATTAGTGGCTCCCTGGAGTCAGAGGTAGAACAGGAGGGCTGTGAGGCAGTTCAAGGGAACTTTCTGGGATGATTAAAATACAGTACTGGTCACATGACAGCACTTATTTGGTAAAACTCAAATTGTACCCTAAAATTAATGCATTTGATTAAAACAAGACTACAGTGAAGGTCATTTAATATATGTAAGGTATCTTAAGATTCTTACACATCTCGTTATTCTAAATTTCATGATGTATTACTATAAAGACCCTGGCATAGCATGCTACTACGTATTTCTTTATAAGGGATTATAAAAAGAGACCATATGATCAAATAATATATTCAAGTTAAACCAAACAAATAGATGTATTAAGATACTTCTTCTCTTTAGTTTATTAAGATGCTTTTTGAACATAAATTTTTTACCATTTTTCCTACCTTCATAGGGCTCCTGTTTAGTCACTTCCTTTGTTCCCAGTATGAGACAGAAGGAGAAGGACCTGGTGGGGAGTGTAAGGCTCAGCTGTGGTCTATGTGGCACTGAGACGTTCTCTTTTGACCTTTTTTTTTTTTAAATAAAATAAATTACTTTATATTACTTTGATGATATTGTCTCATGGAAAAAATGGTGGTGTTTATATTAATACCCAAATAAAGTAATGGCATAACTACTTTTAATTTTCCTTTAAGGGACTATAATAAATTCCTACAGAAGAAACTAAGACGTGGAGTTCTTATTACTGATATAAAGATTGAGTTATACTATTAAATGTTATAACTCATTATTTTAGATTTCATTATTTCCATTTTATTTAAAGGTCTTAACAATATAAAAATGAGAGAAGGTCCTGCTCGTGCCACACTCCAGGGTGTGCTCTGCCTAGCCATCTGAGTTCCAGGGATTCCAACCCCAACCCAGTAAGGCAGAGGGTCCAGCAACACACTCCAGGAGTGCGCCCTCACTAGCTGCACAGAGGATCGAGCTCTACCCAGCCCAGCATCCTAGCGCAATCCATCAGAGAAATGCCTGGCCAGACTCGCAGGATGCAAAGGTATTGAGCCCAGTCCAGCCCAGAGCCCCAGAGCTGCTCATCAGGGAGTGGCCAGCAAAGCTGCAGGGCCTTGGAGAACTTGAGCTCTGCCCATTAGAGAACAAGGCGAGAACTCCACTGTTTAGGTGTGCAGCTGCACGGCAGGTCCTAGAGGTTGTGAACACCGCCAAACCAGGAGCAAGGCCCCAGCTCTATCACCTGGGACATGCCTGGGCTTGCCTCATGGTCCAGAGGCTCTGAACTTCTCTAAGCCAGACTCAAGGTCCTGGTGGTACCACACTCCGGAGTGTGCTTTGTCTAGCCACTTGGGGCCTGGAGATTCCAAACTCTACCTAGCCAGGCTGAAGGTCCAGCAACACATTGCTGGGGTGCATCTCTGCTAGCCATCTGGGTTGCTGAGGTTCTGAACTCTACACAGCCAGGTTCTACGCCCAGGCAACAAGCTCTAGGGGTGTGACCCTGCTAGCTACAGGGAGGATGTTGACTTTGTCCAGCCCAGCATCCCAGAGCAACCCAACAAAGTACATCAGGGGAACATGTGACCAGCCTCACAGACCACAGAACACAAGGGTCCAGCACCATAATTTGGAGGTGTGCCTGAGCAAGCCATGGGGATATTGGAGGATTGAAGCTCTACCTAGCACAGTGTTCCAGTGCAATCCATCAGGAGGCTGCTTGCCCAGCCACACAGGTCCCAGAAGAAAATGACAAAAACAAAGGAGCAAGAGGCAGTCTCAACTCCCCAGCCCACTGAGAAAAACCCAAGAGACACTGAAATAGAAGACACTGGGGGTCACACAACTGAACTTTCTGAAATGATAGCAAATGAAGTAGAGAAACAACTCCATGAAGCTACAGAGAAAATCAAATCAGAAATAATCTCTCAGCTAAAAAATGAAATGACAAACATTATGAAAGAAATGCTCTGTGTATCTAAAGAAGATCAAGATAAAAAAATAGATGAACATAAGAAAATGGTGGAAACTTTGAACAAAATAAGACAGAAATAGAATGCATGAAACAGATTCAAAGGGAAATTCAGGAAATGAAAAACTCCATTGAAAGCTGGCAAAACCGCTTGAATGAAGCTGAAGATAGAATTTCAGACCTTGAAGACAGCATGGAAGCTTACAATCATGAAAGAAAAGATCCCTTAAAAATAGCAAGGAACCAGGAAACAACAATTCAACAGGTGCAAGATGATGCCAAGAGAAATAATATGAGATTAATAGGCATAAATGAAAAAGCAGAGGTCAATACTAATGACCTGCAAAGACTATTTGCAGAAATAATAGCAGAAAATTTTCCAAACATGGGAAGAGAATCTGATATACAGGTAAGTGAGGCATACAGAACCCCAATTAACCATGACCAAAATAAATCTTCACCCAGACACATAATAATTAGGATATCAGAAATTCAGCACAAGAACAGGATACTAAAAGCTGTAAGAGAAAAGCAACAGATCACCTATGAAGGAAAGCCTATCAGAATTAAGGCATACTTCTCAACACAAACATTCAAGTCAAGAAACGCTTGGAATGAAGTATTCCAAATCCTGAAAGAAAACAACTTTCGAGCCAGACTGATGTATCCTGCAAAACTATCTTTAAAAATTGATGGAGAAATAAGATACTTCCATGACAAACAACAACTGAAGAAATTCAGGGCCACCAAACCAACACTATAAAGAACACTGAAACACACTCTAGAAAGAGACAAAGGTAACTACAATCTTAAGAACAACAACAAAAGGAAACCACTAAGCAGGGCAAACAATTAAACAGAAAATGTAGAAAAGCAACAATAGAAATATATCATGACAGGGATGGGTCAGTACATATCAGTTATATCAAACAATGTAAATGGCCTCAACTCACTAATAAAAAGAAACAGTGGCAGAGTGGCTTAAGAAACAAAATCTAACAATACACTGTGTACAAGAAACACATTTAACTCCAAAGGAAATTCACAGACTAAAAATCAAAGGATGTAAAACAATACTCCATGCAACAGGAACCCAGATAAAAGCAGGGGTAGCTATTTTGTTTGCAGATAATGTGAACTTCAAACCGAGAATGATTAAAAGAGATAAAGAAGGTCACTACATACTTGTTAGGGGAAAACTTCAAGAGGAAGAGATGACAATCATAAATACATATGCACTGAATATGGGAGCACCCAACTATGTAAGACAATTCTTAATAGACATGAAAAACCAAATAAACAATAATACAGTTATAACAGGGGACCTTAACACCCCACTGTCACAGAGAGACAGATCAACCAAACAAAAAATCAGAAAAGAAAAAACAGAACTGAATCAAACTTGTGAACAAATGGACCTAGTACATGTGTACCGAGTGCTACACCCATCAATATCATAATACACATTCTTCTCAGCTGCACATGGGCCATTCTCTAAAATAGATCATATACTAGCCCACAAGTAAATGCAAAGGAACTGAAATAATTCCATGCATATTATCTGACCATAGTGCAATAAAATTGGAAATTAATGACAAAAAAACCCTCAAGAACCGCATAAAGATATGGAAATTAAATAATATTCTCCTAAACAATCAATGGGTCACAGAAGAAATTGAAGAAGAAATTAAACAATATCTACACTTGAATGAAAATACAAGTACAAATTACCAGAACCTTTGGGACACAATGAAAGCAGTCCTCAGAGGGAAATTTATAACACTAAACTCCCACATCAGAAAAATGACAAGAACACACATAAATGACCTAATGATGCACCTCAAACTTCCAGAAAAAGAAGAGCAAGTCAAGTCCAAAGCCCAAAGAAGGGAGGAAAGTATAAAAATAAGGACTGAAATGAATGCAATTGAAACTAAGAAAACAATACAAAGAATTAATGAATTGAAGAGTTGGTTCTTTGAAAGAATAAATAAAATTGACAAATCCCTAGCCAACCTTATCAAAAAGAGGAGAGAAAAAACTCAGATTCATGCAATAAGAAATGAAAAGGGTGAAATCACTACAGACCCTGTGGAAATACAGAAGATCATCAACACCTACATTGAAAAACTTTACTCATATAGACTCCATAACACAGAAAAAATGAACAGATTTCTAGAAACTTATGAATTACCAAAGCTGAATCAAGAAGATGTAAAACTGCTCAGTAACCCAATTTCAGTTAATGAAATTGACAATGTAATTAGAACCTTACCAACAAAGAAAACCCTAGGTCCTGATGGATTCACTGCTGAATTCTACAAGAAATTTAGGGAAGGCTTAATGCCAACATACCTCAAACTCTTCAATGAAATTGAAAGGGAAGCAAGTATTACCTTCATACTGAAACCAGAGAAAGACCCAACCAAAAAAGAAAATTACAGACCAATCTCCCTAATGAACATAGATGCAAAAATCCTCAATAAAATACTGGCAAATAGAATACAGCATGTTATCAGGAATATTATATACCATGATCAAGTGAGATTCATCCCAGGAATGCAGGGATGGTTCAACATATGCAAATCAATAAATGTAATACACCATATCAACAGGGCCAAGGACAAGAACCACATGATCATCTCAATAGACACAGAAAAAGCTTTTAACAAAATCCAACACCCATTCATGATAAAAACCTTACAGAAAATCAGAACAGATGGTCTCTCCCTCAACCTGATAAAAGTCATATATCATAAACCAACAGTCAACATCTTACTAAATGGAGAAAAGCTGAAAACTTTCAACCTAAAATCAGGAACAAGACAAGGATGTTCATTATCACCATGCTATTCAATGTAGTTCTGGAAATACTAGCCAGAGCAATTAGACAAGAGAAAGAAATAAAGGGAATAAGGATAGGAAAGGAAGAAGTGAAATTATCATTATTTGCAGATGGTATGATGCTCTACATAGAAGACCCCCAAAAATCCATTAGAAGACTTCTAGAAGTAATAAGCAAATTTAGTAAGGTTGCTGGATACAAGGTGAACACTCAAAAATCAACAGCATTCCTGTACACAAACAACAGTCACTGAGGGAGAAACAAGGGAAACCACACCCTTCAGTATAACATCCAAAAAAATGAAATACTTAGGAATCAATCTAACAAAGGAACTAAAAGATCTATACCATGAAAATTACATTACTCTGAAGAAGGAAATCGAAGAAGATTTCAGAAAATGGAAAGATATTCCCTGTTCATGGATAGGAAGAACAAACATCGTGAAAATGGTCATTCTCCCAAAATTATTATACAGATTTAAAGCAATCCCAATCAGTATACCACTTGCCTACCTCACAGAGCTACAGAAAGCATTCCTGAAATTCATCTGGAACCAGAAAAGACCTAGACTAGCAAATGCAATTCTGGGAAACAAAGGGAAGGCAGAAGGCATCACAATCCCTGACTTGAAGCTGTATTACAAAGCTACTGTGATAAAATCAGCATGGTACTGGAATCAAAACAGACCTGAAGATCAATGGAATAGATTAAAAGATACAGCCACAACTACAGACACACTCAGCCACCTCATCTTTGATAAAAAGGCCAAACATGTATATTGGAAGGAAGATAGCATCTTTAACAAAAGGTGCTGGAAAAACTGGCTTTCTATATGCCGTAAAGTAAAACTAGATCCATGTCTATCACCATGCACTAAAATAAAGTCAAAATGGATCAAAGATCTGAATATTAAAACAGAGACACTAAATTTGCTGGAAGACAAAGTAGCAAAAAATCTTGATGACATAGGAGTAGGCAGAGAGTTCATGAACAAAAATCTAACTGCACAGGAAACACTTCCCAGAATCAACAACTGGAATCTCGTCATACTAAAAAGTTTTTGCATGTCAAAGGAAATCTCCAACAGAGTAAAAAGAAAACCCATGAAATGGGAAAATATCTTAGTCAATAGTCCATCAGACAAAGGTCTTCTATCTAAAATACATAAAGAATTAAAAAAAAATTAGGCCTCCAAAATTCAAGGACCCAATCCAAAAATGGGCATCTGAGATGAATACACACTTCTCAGAGAAAGAACTATAAATGGCAAATAAACATATGAAAAACTGCTCAATATCAATGGTCATTCAGGAAATACAAATTAAAACAACACTGAGATTCCATCTCACTCCAGAAAGAATGGCTAAAATAAAAAAAAAAAATCAACCAATAACAAATGCTGGAGGGACTGTGAGGAAAAAGGAACTCTACTCCACTGTTGGTGGGAGTGTAGACTGGTGCAACCACTATGGAAATCAGTGTGGAGATTCCTCAAGAAGCTAGGATTAGAGATCCCATTTGAGTCAGCTATCCTACTTCTGGGCATTTTCACAGAAGAACTGAAAACATCATACCACAGTGATATTTGTGCACCCATGTGTATAGTAAACCAATTTGTAATAGCCAAATCTTGGAAACAACCCAAGTGCCCATCAATCAAGGAACGGATAAAAAAGATGTGATATTTTTATATAATGGAGTACTACTCAGCTATCAAGAAAGACTGCTTTGAAACTTTCGTAAGTAAATGGATACGACTTGAGACCATACTCGTAAGTGAGTCAAATCAAACCCACATGTGTAAATACTGTATTGTCTCCCTAGTGTAAGAAACTGAAACAGTATATATGATCCAAAATCTACAATAAATACTGTTTAAGGGTAAGAAAGTGTTCAAAGAGCAAAAGTAATTTGGAAAGGGAAAAGGAGGAAAGAAGGAAGGGAAAAGGAAAAAGACATTAATTTGCATATATGTATGTGTAAGATAACAAAAATGACTATTCTGCTGATTGTATTAGTTATTGAGAAGATCACTTAATACTCATGATTGGATCAATTTTACATGTCTATATCTGTTAATGTAAACAACCCTGTTGGTGCAACATTGCAACCACTGCAAGTTCCTATCATCTTGTTTTGTAAACCTATAGTGTTACTGTTGTGGATTTGTTTTTGTTGTTTGTTTGTCTCTTTTGCTTTTTGTCTTTCGTGTGTCTTTTTTCTCTTAAAAAAAAAAGAATAACCACATATTTTAGAACAATAAAAACATTCAGTATCTTAAAGTAGGATTTGCATGGCCTCAATATTTTTAATTCAAGAAGCAGCCCATAGGAAGTGTTTAAAAAGTTAGCAGATATAATGAGCCCTTTATAAACAGTGGAGTTAGAAAGACAATATATTAACTCAATTCAGCGTCATACTTTCTATTAAGCACTTGGTCCTATTTTTCCTATTTTTAATCTAACACATTTACTGTGTCCTTGATCTTTGCATTTGATGTTTATGTATGACAAATACCCACAAAGCCTTTAGTGCACCTTGAACAGACAGAATGTGAAAAACGTCATTATGCTCAGAGTTGCAAAGAATAAAATAACCAGCAAGGTGTGGTTTCCTCTTTAACTTCTACAGGCAGCATCTACGAATCTATCAGAGTCCCAAGTGAAAGTCCAGGTAGTTGCAGTCTATTTTTTCTGTTGAAATTCAGACTTTAGATAAAAAATTCTTAGTACATTTTCAAAGAATTACACAACTGATGTGGTCTCAAAGGATTCTCTTCCTCTATGACCCAGACAGTTGACATGTTGTATACAAAAAGGGCTTAGGGAAGTGTATATAATACTGCTCAAAGGCTGCCAAACTGTGTCTATTTTGACATTTTTAAGTTAGAAAAACATAAAATTAAAGGCAATAGAAAAGAGGATAGCTTGCATCAGGATTTTGATGGCTTGATTAATTTAGCACAGATGACCAAAATTTAATAGCTCTAGGTCTGAATACCTGAGGTAGGCAAGAAATTTTACAGGATGAGCTAGTATTTGCCTGACCATTTCCTGAACACTTCCAGAACGGTATTTTTCTTCCTTTGAAACATTTACAAAAAGCATTGGCCATTATGTATATAATATTCCTTTAAGGAAAGTAATTCGGATCCCAAAATAGAAAGGAAACAGAATGGACAGTGTCAGTTCTGCATTTGGCACACAGCGGGTTTCCGGGTAGACTGGATGCCTCGTGAATCTCTCATCGCTGTCATCTGATCCATCGCTCTTTCTCCCCATGGGGTCTGAAGACATGACAGACCCTATCGCAGAGCCTGGAATCTGACTCCCCCAGAGACATCTGTGTGGCTCTACAGGCTAATTTTTAATTTTAGGGCAGGAAATCTATGTAGGTTGCCTTATTCCAGTGTATTACTTCTGAAAATAGTGAGCATGGATGGCATTCCAATTTATCATTAGATATTTATTTGATTTCACACAGAAAGATATCTTTGCTTCATTTCCTTTCCTCTCTGCAGATGCTCTTACAAGGTTCAAATTGAGATTAAAAAAAAAAAAAGAAAAGAAAGAAACTTGTTCCTTTTCTTTGTCACTTTAATCAACATCACAAGGAAAAGTGAAAAGGCAGGTAAATTAGAACAAGTCGATGGGCTGTTATCAGTGCAGCTGATCTGCTTTTTAGATTACTGTAGCTGCGTTCTATTTTTGTGCACAGCAGTTTGAGAGACTTGGGGAGGGTTGGCTGGGACTATTCACAGACAGAGTCCATGACTCTGCATTCATAATTTTGACCTTCAAATGTCAGTGAAGGATGTTTCCAAGTAAACGTGCTTCCTTTTGGCACCTGTTTATCTCAGCCATAATCCTTGAATCTCATTTCGGGAAACAGGATTCTATTGATACTGTTTATAGAATGCCTCTAGCGAAATTGGTATATATTCATATCATATCTTAATCATTTTTACTTTCCTCTCTGATG
This sequence comes from Dasyprocta punctata, assembly GCA_004363535.1. Lineage (NCBI taxonomy): Eukaryota > Metazoa > Chordata > Mammalia > Rodentia > Dasyproctidae > Dasyprocta > Dasyprocta punctata. The sequence goes on from RJWM01001269.1 coordinate 139,138, forward strand.
TATATATACCAGTTCCCCAAGATAAATGTAATTATTATGTATCACGAACATGTATCAGTGAAAAATTATATTCACAGAAAAAAATTCCTCTAGCACTGGCTGTACTCTTACCACAGGCTGTACACTTATACATTCACTTTTTGACAACTACTGTCCTTTCCCCCAAAACTAACTTTTACATTTTCTTGACATATATTGTCTCCCTCATAAGGTTTCAAGCTTAGTTAGAACTCAACTTTGACTACCATTAGCATTCATTCATTCAACAAACAGATGCTCTTTGTTCATAGCACCAATTGGTTACTGTGGGGGTTGTAGCATGCACTTAAAATACTAGGTGGACTGTGATAATGGTGCTATCAGAGCAATACAAAAATGGGATAATAGCAGACAGAATATAAAGACTTTCCGACTGGTGAATAGAAGAATCTGTGAGGGAAAGAGTAAGTTGAGTCTCTTGAAGGAAGAGTAGAGTTTTTATAGCTTTAAAAGTTGAAAGTAACATCTATTATTGTGGATTTTTTTTCCTGGAAAAGCACGTTTACTTAGGAAAAAATAATACAGAATAGGCCAAAAGAGAAAAAAGAACCACCGTTATCTAGCCAGAGATGACTATTAATATCATGTGTAATATACTTAAGAGTCATTTACTTTGCAATTCATTTTTTAAAAATGTTAAGCTAAACATATAGTGTCATATGCTTTTTGTTTCACCTATCAATGTATTAATTCATCTTTTCATAATTATTAATCCCACAAAATTATGTTCATGACAATTTAAAACTATTGTAAAAACTTCATTGGTGTTCATAGGTGTACTCATTTATTTCAGGTATTTTAGCTTTTATGAGTAGGCAGGACATTAACCAAGTAAGCTATGACAGGCAAAGGAAAGACAGAAAAGGAATAACATTTGAAGCAGAGGTTACAACCTTAGCAAAGATATGCAGGTGGGAAATGAGAAGTGGGCTCAACAAGCAGTGAGTCCTTCTGTTTTTGAGGAGGATCAGACGCTTAAGTCCACGAAGACACACAAGCCAAACTCTGAATGCTAGTCATCATTAAAAGGCAATGTTGAGCCACTGAACACTTTCTTAGGGAGGTATTATGAACTAAGATGAACTTGTTCATGATGGTGCTGTTGTTCATATGTCTCACTGCTGGGTGGCTCTAAGCCAGAATCACGTGGTACAAGTCACCTGGTGGGACAGTCATGCATGTATCACTGGAGTTCAGGCTGATGGGGATATATTAAAAGATACTGAGGTAAAAATAAGAGATGGATCAAAGAGTAGAATACAGATGATAATTCTAAGAGGACAATGGGTGTCCTTAAGCAAAGTATTCTACTTGTCATCATTTATTATTTATGTCACATACTCCTATTTCTTTACATAAAATACAGACTGTTAATGAAAACATTATTTTAATTAAGATCTTATCCTCCTTCATCCAGCTAAATTCTACTCATTCTTAAAAACCTAATTCAAGCATTGTCACTGTTATGGTTTAGATCTAAATGTCTCTTAAAAATCTCATGTGTTCAGAACTGGGGTTTTTGAAGGTGATTGGATCATGGGGGCACTGTAATCATCAGTGGATTAATCCATTGATGAGTTCATAACTGAATGTGCTGTTAGGAGGTGGGTCACTGGAGGCATGCCACTGGATGGTATATTCTTATCTCTGGCTCTTCCCTTCTCTTCGCTTCCTGGCTGCCATGGGTTGAGCAGCTGTCCTCCACCATGCCCTTTTGCCATACCATTTCTCCCTTGGAGCCACGTGACTATGGACTACTCTTTGAAACTGTGAGCCAAAATAAACTCTCTAATCCACAAGTATTAGCGGTTTTGTCCCAGCAATGGCAAAGTGACTAATACTATTACCATTGGAAAAGCTTTCCTGATTGTGTTACTACCACAGCACAAGTCAGCATACACTAAACTACAGATCTACTTGTCTGACTTTCTCAAATGAGAGTTTTATGCTGAATCTCTTGTGAGGGTTTGGGACCTCGAGGCTCAGGTGCATGGTAGAGAGTACTGTAGTCCTCAAGACATGCTTGCTGAATAAATGCATTAGTTCCCAAGTCTCCACTATTTAAATGCTCACATTCTGGGAAGCTAAGCTTACACAAGAGAAGTTATGGGTACAAGAGAAGTTCTGGGCAGGCAAACTAAAATCCACAATATTAAAAGTAATGAAATTCCATTAAAAGGAGAATCACTAAGGAAAATAAATCAATTATTTTTGGAAGACTAGTCTCTCAATAGGAAATCTATCAAAGTTAACAGCACTGGAATATAGAGGCAGACTCATTAGGGAACTGTTTGAAATGCTCAATATCTGAAAAAGAATACCAGAACTCATTGTCAGTGATCAAATAAAACCACCAGTAATGTATACTCCAGCATAAAATTTCAACAAGACAAATGGCTTGCAAAAATTATAGTCCAGGCACGACAGATCAAGGGGAATAGAATTTAGAACACTGGAAGTTTTACACCCTTCCCCTATTGCTGATCACAGCAGTAAATTGCATTTTAAAATGTTTTCATAGGAAGAGTCACCAAGAAAATCTCTGTGACAGTGAATTGCCAGCATATTTTAAAATACAACAGTATCTCTCAGAAAAATGATAAAAAACTGAGTCAATCCAATTGTGTTATCTATTTTCAATTGACTGGAAAATGGCAAGGCCTTAGTCCTGACTGGATTGTGTAGAAGGTAAGAGGCTACATCACAAGGCAACCAGTAAGAATTCACAGAGCTTAGCAGTTTTTGAAAAATACTATGAATATTTCTGGGTTAAAAGGTCTGGGAAATAACTGGTTGGATCTCAGCTTAGTATTAATTTATCTACCAAATATGTGTTCTAGCCCATCTTCTCATTGGCTCTTTCCATTAGGATCTAAACATAAAAAACACTGCAACCGAACTCCTTTTCCCTTCCAGATATTGCCCTATTTCTCTCTGTTTCTCCTACTTTACAGCCTGTCTTGGCCTATTATAATTTGATGTTGTCACTGTCATTTTATGGAACGTTCTCTTGCCTCCTTGTGGAGACATGTTATGCATATTCTTGTGTTGGGGACCACAAAATTACAATGGCTAGTTTTATATACTTCCCTCAGGGATGAATGGAGGTTTGGGATTCTTGGTGTCACCCTTTTGAGATTTCCCATTATCCCATTAGGGGTAGGCCATCCTCTCCTATCAACTAAAAACAGTAAGTCTGAGACTAAGACTAAAACCACTAAGACTAAAACTAAGGCTACTAAGACTAAAGACCCTCCAGGGCAAGATCCCCATTAGTTTAACAACAGCACCACCCTCTGAGTCATCTGATAATCCCCTCCTCAATCAATAAACACCAAGGTTCTTGCTTCCCTATGGCCTTTTCTTCCCTGGATGCCCTGCACACCACCATTTTGTCTCTTGTTCTTTCTTTCCACCTGGTGCCATAACATCTTGCAGGAGACAAGCCCACTGCAGGGGTCTTTGATACTCTTGGCTTTATTTTTCTTCAGCTCTACTGATTACTGTCTTTTTGAAGCTCTTTCTATGTAGCTTTTTCAGATATCCATCTACATTTGACATTACTCTCTTGGTTTCTTCAGTCTATGAGTTCCTTAAACACTGATATTTCTGAAGATTTGGTCCTGAGTGCTACTTTCTTCCCAGTCTGTCTGGTGATTTCATATGTATCTATGGTTCTGATATCAACTATATGCTCATGACTCCTAGATCTGTATCACTCCCAGGCAGTTCTCAGTTTAGTCATCTCTTACCTCTTGGATTATCTCTCTAGTGATAGCTCCCTTCAATCTGTTGTCTACATTACAGAAAATGTAATAATGCTTGAATGCAAATTTGATCATTTCATGACCTTATTTTAATGAATCCAGACGTTCCTTTAAAAAAGTCTAAATTCTCTAAAATAGTTTAAAGGAATTTTCATCATCTGGCTCTAGTTTATTTCTCCATTTATGATTTTTTTAAAAAAAACTTTCTCCCAGTTCCTCTTCACTACAAACTCATCTATTGTTAGTTAGGACCCCTTTCCTCATCTGGTCCTGAGGAATACAAAGAGAAGCTGTCACATACCTTGGAGTTATCTAGATATAAAAACAGTGTTTCCCACATAGGAAAGCTCAAAAATGAACAGAAAGAAGTGTTCTGGATGTGTTCATGCCAACTTCTGTGGACCATCATTTTCACTCACTCAAAATCTATTTCACAATCCATTTTAGAATTTTATAAGAGTATCATCAATATAATACTAATAAAATTTGCAGAATTAATGTTCCTATTTGTAACAAATCAAGAGAATATTTGCTGACATTCTGATTCTCTATGAGTCTTTAGAATACCACACCAGATCAGTGATCTAATCAGGAGGTTTTCTTTCACTGTAGGTTACAAGTCACCTTAGTCAAGAAACAATCACTATTCCTCCTAAATTCCAAGGACACTTATCAATGACTGTTCTTAGGTTAGTTGGCCTGTCACTTGTTAACATGACTATATCCTCTTCAAGTACTGTCTCCTTCCTTCCTAGTTTGACCCCCCTATATGTCCATCTAACTTTTTGACTATTCATGTTTTCAGTAATCGCTGCTCATCTGAATTTTTAACCTGCTGACAAAATGTTCTCAGCTAGAGAGGACTTTGGACAGTAAGGTATCAATTATGTAATGCTTGGTTCTTTTATTCCTGAGTATATGCAAGACTGCATTTCTTATCCCCCTTGCAATTAGGTGAATCATAAGACACAAGGGAATGTGAATGTGTGATGTGTCAGCTTTTGCTGAAGGGAGTGAAAAAACTGCTGTATAACCTTTCAGCTTTCTTCTTGACATGGCAATCACAGAGTATCAAGATGAGAGAGGTAAGATGAAACCACACGGCTAACTCTGAGTCACTGCTGTAGGGCAGGTGCCCCTGCACAGCAGGTTTTTCATAAGCAATAAATACCTTTTTATACATTAAGCTATTGACATGCAGTACTTATTTATCACTGCAGTATTAACCTTTCTTAGCTGATGTAGGATCCTTGCTACTTCAAAATTTCAGTTTTGAAGGGTTTCATTTTAATGGAGTCATTTTTCCATTCTGTGGTTTTTAAAATATTGTTGAATTAAGCTAAGCTACTCCCTCTACCAAAAATGTCTACATCCCAAGGATATATTACCTTATATAACAAAAGAGACAGGGACAGGGAGATTATGCTGGATTATCTGAGCAAGTGCAACATAACCACAAGCACCCTTCTGAGAAGAAAACAGTAGGGCTGAAGTCAGGAAAAGGAAATGTGACAAAGAAAATAGAGATTGAACTGAGGTACTGTGACAGTGCAGGAAAGAGGCATGAGCTAAGGAATACAGGTGGCCTTTACAAACTGGCAAGGGCAAGGAAACAGATTCTCCCCTGGAGCTGTCAGAAGAAATAAAGCCCTTGTGACACCTTAGTTTTTAGCCCTGTGAGACCCCAAGTTGGACCCTTGACCTCCAGAACAGTGAGAGAATAAATATGTTTTAAGGCACTAAATATGTGATTTGTCAGGGGAGGAATAAGGAAGTAATACTGATGTCAAACAGTACTCTTGTTTTCTTTGAACATTCTGATATTGACTTTCTAAGGTCCACAAATGTAAACTCTACCTGAACTATATGTTCCTCTTTCCTTTCACCTTTACCTACATGCTAATGGGTAAGGTTACTAGACGAGACTGCCCTCTCCCTGTATTCATTTAGCCCACTCATTTTTCCTTTTTCATCTTCCAGGGATGGAGTTTACTTTCCCCTTAACTTCCTGTAAAAAGGTTTCTTTCCCTAATTTCTGAATTATTTATTCTACCTTTATCAGTAAAACTTTCACCTTTTTACACTGCAAACACCAACCTGTATTTAATATTTGCAGAGCTGGGTAATGCTCTAGCAGCAGGAAGATAAACACAGTATAACTGCTGACAGCTTTTTCCCTGTGCCTTCAGTCTCTGTAGTTCTGGTAAAGGTTCATGAACGTTACAGCTATTGTGATGCCTGTTTAAGACAATGGCTAGAGAGAACACTTGTGGAAGTCAGCAAGAAAGATCAATGAGTACACGATCATTCAGTGCCCCCTGCCACTTGACTTTGTTTGTTTTTAAGCATATTGTCCATAATATTTCGGAGGTAATACCTTTATGTTTTGAGATGAGAAAAAGGGACTCTTACAGTTTAAGTGACTTTTCCAAGGTAAGAGACCGTTTTTAATATTTGAAAGCATGAATTCTAGACCCTGGGATTGAATCCAGATTCTACTACTTATTACTATCTGTGTATACTTGGGCATCATTTTCCTCATCTGTAAAATGGGATAGTAATACCTGCTTTGTAGCCAAATTTATTTATTTATTTATTTATTTATTTATTTTTATTTTATTTATTTATTTATTTTTTTTGCGGCACCGGGGATTGAACTCACAACCTCGCATCTGCCAGGGCAGGCGCTTAAGGCACTGAGCCAAACTCCCAGCCCTGGTTTTTTGAGGCAGGGTCGCAGTATGTAGCTCAGGCGGGCCTTGCGCTCGCGTTGTAGCCCAAGCCGGTCTCGAACTCACAACGCTCCGCCTACCTCAGCCTCCCGACTGCTGGGATTAAAGGCATGCGCCACCACGCCCGGCTTGTAGCCAGATTTAAATGAGTAAAATTTAGAACAGATCTTGACAGATGGTGATCATTACACAAATATTTAAGACTATTGTATTATGCCATGAATTAATGATAGTTAGAAGAAGAAATGAATTTGGCATTCTTCTTGTTACCTCTCTCTGAATCTTCAAGCCAGATATGAAGTACTTGACTTGGTAGCATATTTTATTACTGAAAACACAACCGTAAGTCAAGTTTTTAAAATTATTTTTAGAATGACTCCTTCGGATTTTGTAAAAGGCATATTTTTGGAAAAGAATCAAGCAGGAATAGAAAAGAACAAAAATATCACATCACTTGGACTATCTCCCTACTTGTACATATGCCCACAAATAGTAACTAAATCAATGAATAGTGTTGCTGATCACTGTATAATGTAGCTTTTGGTGACAATTCAAATGGATGTCAGAATTCATTTTTTAACCATAAAATTCTGGGTTAATAGGTCACTTGAGAAACAGCATCAGTGTAGTATACATACATACGGTTTTCATATATAGTAGGGGAGTCTTCCCTAATGGGTACACTTAAGTTTTGAAATCTATATGTGAAAGTTCATTTACCTGGGGTCCAGTTATCCAGCAACTTCAACTAGAGACTAAGAACAAGAAATAATCTTAAAGCCTAAATAAATGCCATAAAATTCCATACACTGAAACTGACACTTTTTAGATACATTTTAGTAAAAGCAAACGTGCCCTAAAAATAATAAGTCACATAAGCTTGGTTTTCAGGTTCTCATAAATTTGAATCAGAGTATTATGAAAGGCCATGGAACAGGGTGCAGACCAGGGAGAAAAGGACACTTTGAAACAAGGCAATAAAGGAAAGGCAAAAATCTTCAAGCAGCAGATGGCATGTGAGAAGAAAATTGATTTTAAAGTCTCTCAGACATCATTGACACCGAAGTTTAGTAACTGTTATTTGTAATGACTACCCAGAGTCATGGGGCACAATGGGATTGTAATTTTGCTCTGTTAAAAGATGAAAGAAAGTAGCACTACATTTTAGGAAATTTTTCATTGAAAGTGCTTAATGCTCTTTAAAGATTTTCCTCAAGGGTTAACCTGCAGTTATTTGCATAATCTCCTCAAGTAAAATACCTTTTGTTTTTTGGCCAAGATAGTAAAAACGAAGCTTCATTTTGTGTATGCATTCTTGCAGAGCAAGAGAATCACCAGTTTTCTAGTTAGTAGATACCAATTTTCTCATTGCTTTAAAAATTAAGACACACACATATACATATACATAGGTACATACACTAACACAAGTAATATGAATATTACACATATATTTTATACCTATATACACTACACACATACACACACACACACATTTATATATATATATATATATATATATATATATATATATATATATATACATACACACACACATACACATAACATATATACTTCGGGATTGTATGAACCAAAGTAGCAATGTTTGTGTAAGATTACTCTAAGACACTAAAGAGAAAGATCATCAAAAAAGCATCTAGAGATTGGCTTTTTAACCTAAATAACTTACATTAGGAGAGCAAAATATTACTACAATAAATCTGTTTTATATATTGCCAACAGTGGTCACCTAACCAAGATCCGATAGCATCTCTAAATCGGTTAAAATATTTACTTGGAATACTTTTCTTTTTTGAGGGCACACATATAAGAAGAGAAAAGGAAAGGTAAGGCAGGGAAGGAAAAAAATGCAAATTCAGGTTATAAAAATTATCAGAATGTTTCTGTGACCGTATGTATGACCATTAAAAATTTTGAGAACAGTCTAAATTTGAGACTTTTCTAAATGGAAGCATGCTCAGCTAAATGAGCATGGTCTTTGTTATGGTTTAGGTCTAGAACAGTGATGGCAAACCTTTTAGATACCAAGTGCCTTAATTGCAAACTCACTAATCCATCACAAAAACACTGCAATTAAGCCCGAATACTGAGGTTTCAGCTTATGAAAAAAAAAAATCGTGAGATCATCAGAGAGGGCATCACATGTCTACTGTGGGATACATGCCATAGGTTGGCAATCAAGGGTCTAGAATGAACCTCAAAAGTCTCATATATCCAGAGGTGGGGCTTTTGGAAGGTGATTAGATCATGAGGGTGTTATACTCATCAGTAGATTAATCCATTGATGAGTTACTAGCTAAATGTACTGTTAGGGGGGTAGGGCCTGGTTGGAAGAGATATTTCATTGAGGGTGTGCCTTTGAGGAGTTTAACTCCTCCTTTTGCTCTCAGCTTTCTGCTTGCCATGGGCTGAACAGCTTTCCACTGCCTTGATCCCCACCATGCCATTTCTACCTTAGAGTCAGCCAGCCAGCCATGGATGTAACCCACTGGAAACTGAGCCAAATAAAACTCTTGTCCTTTAAATTGTGATGTCAGGTATCTTGTCCCAGAGATAAAAAGGCAATAAATGTAGCTCTTCTACTGTTCCCCCTTACCATTAACCTCAAGAACAAAGAAGACTAAAAATAGTTCATTCATAATAGGAAAAGGAGGAATAAAAGGCAGAGAAAAATTGAAGAATGAGACAAATGCCCAGTCTTTCTCTTGGACTGAGCATCTGTTAGCATGAGGGCCTTCAAATTAAGGGACCTGCTCAACTGGAACTTCATTTCCTATAACCACTCTTTCTTGCCTCCAAATTCATATCTGTCCCCTGTTTCTCTTTTCCTCACTGTCTTAAAACTTACCTTCCTTTCTTCTGGAGCATTCTGCATCCATCTTACCTTATTATTTCCCTTAGATTCCCCATAGACTTCATTTCCTTTACCGCATCCTGTTTCTCAACCAAATCTTAGTCATCTCTCATTAACTGATCACTGTATTTACTACATTAAATTATGATTGTTTAGTTAACTGTCTGCCCCCAGCAGACTTGTATGACACTTCTATAGAATATGAGATGCTATCCTAAGTTAACCAGAAAGTAGAAAACCAGCAGACAAACCCACAGGATAGCATAAACTGTACTGGCTAAGACAAAACAGAACAGTAAATTATCCCTTTTCAGGTCCTGAAGCCAATACATCTTTAAACGGATTATTTGTTTTGTTTTGTTTTTGTTTTCTTTTCTTTCATCATTAGTATTCTCATGGCATACAAATTTACAGAGAAGTTACTGAAAATGAAATTTTGCATCTTTGCTATATTACTATTATTAGCATAACCTGTCACTTATTTGTGATACTTAAGTATTTGATTTTAGAGGACATTTCAACTTTTTCATAACTGAGTCATGCTAATAGTACACATGATTTAATTATAACTAAAATTTTAAGGTAATCAAATGCCATTTAATAAAATTTCTAATGTACATAGTGATGACTTCTAAAATAATGAATTAACTATCAAGAATTTTGAAGAACTTAGCTTTTGAGTAGCTCTTTTTCCCCTTGAAGGTAGAAAAATAATGTAAAATGGGCTTGCTAAACAGAAAGTTATTGTAATTCACCAAACAATACTTTTCTACTGTGGTATCCTTTTTTGACAGAAGTTTCAGATTTCTTTTTTAAAAACTCATTTTATTTCTGTATTCGTTTTCTCTATTTTTTATTGTTGGGGTAATATTTTTTCAACACCACTTTGAGATATAAGAACTGGAAGTCAAATTAGTAACAAAACTGTTAAATTCAAATGAAAATTTCATTTTTGTCTTACATACTATATACTGAATTATTACTCCAAAGATCCTAACACAAGAAACATGCTTAATAAGAAAATACATAGGTTATTAAATTTATATACTAGGACAAAAGCTAGAGGCATACATTTATTCAAGGTAAAAGATGAGAAAAAAATGCAAAGCTAGAAAACATGTCTAGGGTGTGTGATTTATAATTTTGCTTATGGAACATAGTTTCCTTCATTGATAAATCAGGGCATTTTTAGAGGCAGAAATTACTGGAGAGCTTTCCTCCAGAAGAGACTGCCTCAGCAAAGAAAGCAGAACTAGATTATTGCTGCTACAGTGATGACTGTAGTCATCTGAAAGATAAAATCGCCAGGACTTGTCAAAACATAGTATGACAGCAGCCCAACACCCGCTAAAACTGTTCCATCTTTCTGATGTATTAAGACAGTTCAATGACCATGTTTACAGTCATTCAAGAAGACTTTGAGTCTTGTCCTATAACGAACTTGCAAAACCAGAAAGCAAATGACAACATTATTTTTTAGTTCTTTAAAGTTGCACCTTCACGAGGTATGGTTTACTACGGAACCTCCGGCTATTAGGAATGATCAATGCAAGAATTGTACAGCATTTCTGAGACTGTAAGCAGCAACCACAGGAGATAGTCAAGATCTTTTATTCTGGAGGATAAGTAATGTTTCCACTTAAGCTAAACTGCAAGAAAAATCTGCACATACATATGATAGTTTATCTAGTAAACACTAGGAAAGCAAGGCTATATAATCCCCCATACAGCTTATGTCTCACCTGCCCAAAATGTAGAATCAAACTTGGTGCCTTTATATAACAAATCTGTTGTATCATTAGTTCCTTCTTCTAAAGTGACCTAGATTTTTTAAAAATCTCAAATCCATATTTTGCTCTGCCAGAGTCATCGATACGTAGTTTGTGCCTTTCACCAAGGGGTGCATGGGAAATAAATGTGGACTACAATTCATTTGTCCACTCAGAGGGGCCACCCTTTCTAATTCTCACAAAGCCAATATAAGATTAGAGGTGTTGTCCATACCATAAGCCCATTAGAATTAGGTAGGTTATATCAGAATTAGAATTCACACGGCCTTTGAGAAAGAACTGAATTGTGGCTGCAGTCAGAAAAAAAAAGATCAACATGAGTCTCTGATTTATGACTGTGAATAAAATATATAAAACACAATTTAGATATATATTAAATTCCAAGTGCTTGAAGACTAATTTCACTATTCAATTATTTGTACATACCTGCCTATACAGTACATATGGGTATATTTTCTTTTCTTTTTAAAGTAAACCCTATCAAATTTATTTTTTAAGACAACAAGAACCTCTCAGTGGGCTTTTATTATTTATTTTTTATTTTATTTTAAAGAGAAAAACAGAAAAGAAAAACAAAAATTCCTTTCATCTTGCTTTGAAAGCATATATTGTTATTGTTTTGAGTTTTTTGTTGTGCTTGCAGTTGTTGTTTGTATGTCTCAGTGGGCTTTTAGATATGTGTCAAATATCAAACTATGACACCTAAATTACGCATTACTACAACACAACAAACACTCTAGTGAACGAATATTAAGCATGATAAAAAATAAAGTGAATATTTTTAATGGCAATGTGTCTTTCACTGTAATAAATCAATAATCACTGATCACATGTCACAAAGACACTCAAAAGAGGACTTCTAAAACTTCCTCAGGAAGTGGCAAGAATGATGGGATAAGTATGCTTAAAGCGAGGGGAGAGTTTTTTGAGGCAGATTAATGACAATAGAATTTTTAAAAATTTAAATATTCACTATACATTTTGATCATCCCTTAAGAAGGCAATTTAATTTACAATAAATACATTTTGAGTTTGGATGGTAAGGTTTAATCTTGTTTCTACTTACAAAAGTGATCAGTTAATAGAAAAAATGTGAAAAACAAGCAGAAAAAATAACTTGCAATCTAAGAAAGATATCTGTATTTAGGTATGTTTGATTAGCATTTTTCTCTCTTTAAAGACACACATGTATTCTTTGTAAAGAATATAAATGTTTGTATATGCACACACTTTTTAAAGGAAGTGATATCCTATAGATTCTGAGATCATAAGGTCTCTAATTGCAGAATTTATAGTCCATTAATGGGCACACCATATTTTATAAAACACTTGATTACTAGATATTTTATTTTTTAATTTTTTAATCCCCTATTTTTGACTATCATGAACAATGCTGCAATGAACACCTGGTTGTATATATATTTTTTCCATATTTGTAGTTTCTCAGAATATATTCCTAAAACTAAAATAGGTGGGATAAAGCAAATTCCAAGTTGCATAGTTTTTGAGCAATACAATATTCTTAAATTACTACCCAAAGTGGTGTACAAATTATACTCATTATACTCCTATCGCTGGCATAATCTGCTTTCCCATCTCGTCTACAGTGATTCATAAACTTTGACAATCTATAGTACAAACATGAGGTTCTATTTATTTTTGATTTGTATTTCTTTTATGATAATTGAATTTTAATATTTTTTCAAATATTTTAAATTTTTGCTATGTATTAAACTCACCTATTTGATTTTTAGAGGGGTTGTAATAATCATTTCTCTATAAATTACTTTTCATTTTCTGTCATTTGTCGTACATCATATATTTCTCCAACATTTTATCCAGAATTTATTTCTGGTGTTAAGAGAACACAGTTGTTTCTCAATTGTTTTTTTATCTTAATACAGAAGCCTGTGATAAGATGTTCTAACATTCTTTGCTATCTTATTTTTTAAAATCTTCTTTGGATTTCCTCCCAACCCATCAGCTCTGAGGTAACGATGCACACAGCTTGGCAAAGTCAAGTCTCACCAGTGCCATACTTGCCATATGGACCAATACTTTAAACTCCATGGTTCATTCTGTCAGTACTGCATCTATGGCATGTGAACTTTTAAATCACTTAAATCAATATGTCATTTTTGGGAAGGGATTTATGCCTTTGTGAGGCAAATGTATGATACATGTAATGTCTTACAAATTATAAGTATTTAACGTATGTTAAATACTTGGGTAGTATCACAAAATTTAGAAATTCTGATATACAAGAAAATGTTACTTCCTTTTGAAAGAAAAGAATAAGCCAGGTAAAGTAATTACAATGAAAGAGAAAATGGGATTGTAGATAAATATAACCATAAAAATTATTAGTCATTAACCTTGAAATATAGACATGCAACCTTTTTAATACCAACTGATTACAGCATTTCTACGTAGTTGAGGTGAGGGGGATGGTTTCAAGTTGCATCCATTTATCTATAAAAGTCTCAAGTTTATCCTTCTTTATGGCTGAGTAGTACTCCATTGTATAAAAATACCACATCTTTTTTTTATCCAATCCTTGGTTAATGGGCATTTGAATTGTTTCTAAGATTTAGCTATTACAAATTGTGCTGCTATAAACATGGATGCACACATATCACTGTGGTATGGTGTTTTTAATTGTTCTGGGGAGATACCTAGAAGGGGAATAGCTGGATCAAATGGGACCTCTAAGCCTAGTTTTTTGAGGAATCTCCACACTGATTTCCACAGTGGTTACTCCAGTCTACACTCCCACCATCAATGGAGAAGGGTTCCTTTTTCCTCACAGCCCCAACAGCATTTGCTATTGGTTGATTTCTTGATGACAGCCATTCTTTTGGGGTGAGATGGAATCTCAGTGTTGTTTCAATTTGCATCTCTTGAATGACCAGTGATATTGAACATTTTTTCATATATTTATTTGATACCTGTATTTCTTTATCTGAGAAGTATGTATTCATCTCAGATGCCTACTTCTGAATTGGGTCTTTGAATTTTGGAGACCTGATTTTTTTCAATTCTTTATATGTTCCAGATATAAGTTTTTTGTCTGGTTATAATTTTTTCCAACTCTGTGGGTTGTGTTTTCACTTTGTTGGTAATTTCTTATGTTGTGCAGAAGCTTTGTAATAAGGTGAGATCTCATTTGTTGATTCTTTGTAATATTTTCTGTGTGGTTTGGGTTTTGTTCATGAAGTGTCTGCCTGTACATATGTCTTCAAGGTTTCTACCTATTTTCTCTTCCAGTATATTTAGTGTTTCTGTTTTAATATTTAGATCTTTGATCCATTTTGACTTTAGTTTAATGCACTGTGATAGACATGGATTTACTTTTAGTCTTTGGCACGTGGAAAGTCATTTTTTTCCAGCACCATTTATTAAAGAGGCTATCTTCCTTCCGGAGAACACATTTGGTTTCTTTTTTGTTGATACTGGGAATCGAACTCACAACCTTGCGCATAACAGGCAGGCCCTTATGCCACTGAGCTATATATACCCGGCTCTACATTTAGTTCCTTTGTCTAAGATAAGATGGTTTAGTGTGAGATCACTTTACAAAAAATAATAGCATGTTGTTTGTAAACTGTAAGGACTATTTCCTAAGCAGCCAAATTGCTTCAATATTCAGTCCATCTACTCAAAGCCTTTAAAAAGCAAATGGAAACACATTAGCATATACTTCCTGAGAAACAAAACATCACTGTGACAATAATAAAGTTCCAACAATGCGATTCTGTATATGCACAGTCTCCTACAAATCTAAACTCTCCTGAATAATCTCAGAAAATGTTTTACCTCACTGACTAAAGATCTCAAAACATCATTCGTTTTCCAATGTTGGATGTTGCTAGCAATCAAGATGCTTCCCTGTCTGCTTCCATGGAAAGACACCAGCTGATGCCAAGCAATGCAAAGCACAGATGAATGATTTAAACAGGAGGTCGGAGACAATGCGGGGAGAGGAGAGGGAAGTAAATTCTTTGCAACTTAGGCAAGAAAAAAACACAAAGCATTGAAGCACATCATTTGAAGGTAAATTTAACTTCAGAAAATACGATAACGTTTCTTTTAAATACCCTATTTTCTTCATATCATCATTGTAAAGCTGTGCACAGGGAATGCTTTTTTGCTATTTCTAAGCTTAGGGGAGACAGCTGCCCTCCTCAGTTCTGGCTAGACGAGCTCTTGTGAGGGTCACCTTGTTCTTCAGAACATGCTGAGTAGTGTCACTGACTATGCATGTGCAACCCCGGAGCTATTAGAAAGTTTATAAGCAAAGGACAGATGGAACATGGTAGGCAAAGCTTTCCATAGTTGACCTTGCTAACATTATTAAAAGAAATATGAAGAAACTTAAAGTTTAATCATGTTTTCAGAAAAATTAAAGATTTGAAACAATTCTAGTCAGACCTTGTAAGCACTCTAAAAACAGAGAAAGGAGATTAGAAGGAGAAATAGAGAGGTACTTATGTCTTTACAACCTGAAGATTACTCATTGAGGGAAGAATTAATGAAGAAACTCTTACAGTTAAATACCATATGCATTTTATATTCTCTAATGTTCTTGATTTGGAATTAGAACCAGTACAAAAGTTATTTGCATTAGTTCTCATATCTATTAGGCCCCCTTTCTTGCACTACAAAACCAGAAACTGCTTGAAAGAAACGCTGTTATGTTCTAGGTACAAACAACATTTGGTAGCATCTCTCTTTAGCTCTTGCAAAAATGATGAGAAATTGCCTTAAGTGATTCTGCAGTGTCTGTTTTAACTTTTTGATAAGTCATTCTTACTGGGGTAAGATTATATTTTTTACTTGTATTTTCCTGATCTAATAAAATTAAGTATTTCTCATGAATTTGTTGGCTGCTTGAATTTGTTAGCCGCTTGAATTTGTTAGAGATGTATCTGTTCATATTATTTTGACCATTTTTACATTGGGTTACTTGGGGTTTATTGTGTTTTCAAAGCTGTCTAGATATTGTGGAGATGAATCTTACGTTAGATGAATAATTTGCAAAATTTTTCTCTTTCCTCTGTTGGTTGCTTCCTTTTTGTATGGAAGCTTCTTAGTTTGACATAATCCCATTACTGTGGTATTAACAATAGCTAAGATATGGAATTAATTTAAATGCCCATAAATGGACAAATGATGAAAAATGTGGTATATATACACAATGAAAATATTATTCAACCATAAAAACAACTATCCTGTCATTTGGAGTAAAATGAATGGGTTTGGATGATTTAAATAAAACAAGTTAGACATAAACAAATACCACATGATCTCTTTCTTATATTCGATGTTTTTAAAAAGTAGATGTAAATTTAGAGTAGTGATTACCAGAGGCTGAGAACGACAGGAGGACAGGAAATAGAGGGAGGATGGATAATGAATACCAAAACACAGTTAGATAGAAAGGATAAACTCTAGTGATTTATACCACAGTAAGATGACTATCATTCACAACACTCTACTATTAGAAGAGAGGAACTTGAAGTTCCCAAACAAAAAGTAATGATAGGGAGATGAAAATATTAATTACTGTGATATAATCAGTACATGTTGTATATATGTATTGTAACATATGCACTTTAAAAAATTACATGATATACATATATCAAATTATCACCCTACATCTCAAATTTGTACAATCAGAATAATGAATAAAAAGAGGCTATTATTCTGGTTAACTCAGCAGCATGAAAATCAAACCCAAAAACCCCCCTAAAATATATCCCACATTTCAGATATTACCACTTCTAAGGATCTGAATAAAGATGAGAAATCCCAAGTAGGTATATATAGATGGTCGGAATTAGACACTATTGAATGAAAGGCTCCAAGAGAACACAATCCTAAATTCCTTATTTTTCATAAAAAGACTCAAATTTCCAAGGAAGCAAGGACCCAGTGCCTGGCCAGAGCACCTGCATCAGGTGCAGAATCACATTTGCTGACTCAGAGGGTACTGGTTAAAGAGCCCCCACACGACCTCTGTACAAAGAGCTACTTCACTGTTTGACTTACACAATTAACAATATGTTGATATTGTTGACTTGCACAAAAACAGTTATTCATAAAAATGGAAAAGAGAAGGCCACTAGGACCCAGAAGAGATGGTGTGAGGATGGGGATGAGAGGGAGAACAAAGACAGCAGGATTCAGAGTCCCGGGAGCTCTCTACCTTCAGCTACATGAAACAGCTTTGCCAGGGAGAATGCTCTTAATCATGCTTATGTGGTGGATAATGGCCTTGACATTCAATGTGACATATATTTATTGAAAAACAATAATAATAAATTTCTTTCCTCAGAGACTTTAGAAGTTGGTAAGAGGCACAAACAATAAATAACTAAATAAGTAATACAGTTTCTGATAATCACGGTTAGGAAAAATAGAGGAGGGATGAGGGTAGAATATAATGAAGCATGTTGAGATTATTTTAATGAATGGACAGATGAGGCAGTGATGTTTGTTTAGAGAGCACTGAATTGTGAGCTGCGGTTAGGCCAACAGAAAAGTCTGAGATGAAATGTTGGTCAGGTTAAAGAAAAAATATTCACACTGGAAACTTACTAGGGCCTGGTTTTTACTTGTTCTTTCTCTAACTCAATACTCATGCACTGATTAGGCAATCTATATCTTAGGTTGGCAAGAAGACAAGAAAATTTATGGCATACAATAAGCTTTTTGTGTGTGTGTGTGCCCTGTAAGTAGATTTCACTAGAGTAGTTCAGTATCTTATTCCCCAATATAACTCTTCCTGATGCTCCCAAGAGTGCCGCAAATGCTGACTCTGACTGTCCAAATTACTTAATGGAATGACAAAGCTGCTGGCATTTTTCATTGACCCTGGATTCCTTCTTAATGAAACAGGAGCATAATCACTCAACAGAGATGGGTTTCTACCTAAATTAGAGTGACGCAAGGTTGATGCTTTTGTCCTAATACAATAATCACATCCCATCTTCAGTGACAGGACCAAAATAGAACAGAACAGAACAGAACAGAGCAGAGCAGAGCAGAGCAGAGCAGAGCAGAGCAGAACAGAAGAAAAAGACCCATTCATCACTGGCTGTCCATCTCCCTAACATCAAAGAGGTGAAATTTTTAGGCTCCCTCAGTATCTGCTACTAGAATATACTCTACAATTTTAATATTCTATGTTTCTACACATTTTAATATAAAACACTACACTTCACAGAACAGGACAAGCATGAATTGTAAAAGGAGATCAGAACAGTGATTTGTTGGTTTACAGGCCTCTTGGTTCCTTTGCTTCCATTCTCTAACCTGTCCTCTCCTTTTTTGAATTTGCTTTTTGATGCCTGTAACTAAATCTTTCTCCAAAACTGCCAATAAACCATAACATAGAGTGTAAGTTCTTGTGTAATTCTTTCAAGGGAAGATCAGTTCTCTCTCTGGCTCCCTGGCTTCTCATATAGAGTCTGTTTACACAGCAGTTGATTAATAAATGCTCTACAAAGGCAAATCATTCTTTTTATCTTTCTCAAACATGGCTCTTCTCAATTTAATTTTTAAAATAAGCTTTGAAGTCCCTAATATCCTATTCCTTTTTGTAAAAGCTGTCCAGATTGAAGCCTGCTTGTCTGTCTAGTTTCCACACATGCTCTGTGGCTCATCACTCAAACAATACACCAACACACTCATGCAGGCTTAATATGATAGTGACAAACCAAAAATACAAAATATCTTTCATTGTCTAATATATCAGCTTATGTAAGGTAGTATTGTTTTGCTTACTATGCACTAAAAGTATCTGCAATTGTAGTTTTTTTTGAGGAGTCAGAAAAATGGCTTGGCCTTTACTTCTGATATGATTCAATTATACACTCACCAGTCAGCTAGTAATTGATAGCAGTATTCTCTTTAATTCAATTTTTGTATCGCAACCCATCTAGCACTGTGTAGATCCTGTCAGTGAATGGGTTGCCCATCTTCCTAACTGATACTTACTTCCAGCCATTGTAAAACTGAGAAGTTTTTGATCGATTCTTATTCCCAGGTCAATTCATCAAAATACTAAGCTTCAGAACATGTCAGCAAAATGTGTGCTCCCATAACAACACATCATATCCAGAAGAAAGCTGGGAGTTTGCTTTCATAACAAGGTGCATAGTTACTACAAGTTTTATGCTGACTTACCAGAAAAATCTCTAAATTTTAATGGGGGGAAAAATGAAATAAAAATCACATCTGACATCTGAAAATGAAGCAGTAGTCAAACTATTTCCTTAAAATGATCCCCTGGTAATGTTCAATAGGAACAATTTTCCTGGCTTTTAACAATGTCTCTAGGTAACAAAGGATGAAAAGTCACAAAGAATGAAAAATGTGCCCTGCAGGATCTGGAGCGAGACACTGATTCAGGAAGGGAATCGATGGAAGGTGAGGAAGAGATTGTGATAGACAGTACTAAAGAAAACATCTGAGGTTCAGCTACACCTCCCATCATTCATTTAAGTCTTCTGTGTTCGAGCATCAGTGGCTCTCCTTCCTACTCCTTGATTGTTTTTCTGGCTTTGGCCACTTCTCTTTACTCTTCTTAGTTAATCATTTTCTTTCCATAGCTCCAGTGATCACACAGACATCAACAAATTCCATTTTTTAATCTTCCACCCCAATATTTCTGCACCATTCTTCTAGATTTCTCCTTCTAGGTGGTCTAACAGGTACCTCAAACTCCACAACTCCAAAAAAGAAAAAAAAAATCAAATTTTTCAACTTTCCCTCAAAAACAAGAAAACTTGATGTTGACTCTTAGTTCATAGACTGCCATGGGTCCCCTACTCATTAGAAATCTACCCTCAATACCTTCATTGACTCTTCTCTCTCCTTCATCCTATCTTATCAATACTTTACATTTATTCAGCTTTGAAAAAGCTCCTGAGTTGAGCCATTCAATCCCTCCTTGGTAATCCCACTGTACCTGTCATAGTTCAGCCTTTATTATCTCTTTCTGGGACAGTCACAATAGTCTCCTAACTGCTAAAATAGAGTAAATGACTGATTTTGCAATCTGTGAAATATCAGACACAAATTTAGGAACACCTTACTGCTGACTAAAAGAGCGTGGGAGGAACTGGAGAAACAGAATTTTGAGGTAGCAGTAATGCTTCAAAGAAAAAAACAAGTCTTCAGGGTGAAAAGGACTAGACATGCCAGTTCTGCCTTAATTAGCTATATGATCTAGGCAAATCACTTACCCTCTCTGTATCTGTTTCCTCACTTACAAAAGTGAAGGAAATGTAATAGTACATACTTCAAGAATTTTGAAGACTGTCTACCTACATACGTGCCTACCTACCCATCTGTATGTGTGTGTGTGTGTGTGTATATATATATATATATATATATATATATATATATATATATATCTTAATATAGGGTGAAGAACCAAATAAACATTTCCTGTTGCTAACTTTATCTGTAATCATTTCCTTGACTGTCCTGACTCTGAACTCCAAAGGGTATCAACAATTTATTGTTTCCTAAACATGTAATGTAGATTATTATCTTTCTGCCTGGTATTTCATTTCCAGTCTTCACTGGGTTCATGCAGCAATGCCTTTCCTGCACTGACAATTATGCTAGGCTCTGAAGAAATAGTGGCAAACAAAGTACATACATGATTTCTGTCCTTATAAAATGTACCATCCAATGACAGGAACAGTCACTATTTAAAGGCTGCTGATGACTACTCATTTGGACATCAAGATTCTATTCCTGAGCCACGTCTCCTATCAAGCTGTTCTTGATGTCCCCAAGCAGAGTGACCAATTCTATGTATTCATCCTGTTTCTAGGAACATGCCTTTATAATGCAATTGTACTTGTTCCAACAATGCGCTTACATGCTGTACCTCCTCCTACAGTAGGTTGTGAATCTCTCCAGGATAAGGAATATATCTCTTTTCTCAGTAGCTTTAGAATTGAGCAGGGTCACCACAGCTAAATTGGTCTTAATGAAAACGCTGTCAGTCACTAGTTGTACTGGCTAATTACTAAACTTAAATTTCTGTGGAAGTCAACTCTCTAATTTATTTGAGTTACTTGGTTGGGATAAGCCTTAAAACTGCTATGGTGGGAGGAGTATAATCATATCAGCATGTGTTCATATGTGAAATAACTTAATGACATAAGAAAAACCTTAATATTGTAAAACCTTTTCCTTTTGATGCTACATTTCTATTTTACCTAATTTTAATAAAAATTCTCCTATTTAAAACAATGAACAAATGCTTTTTAAAATGGCTTTATGTCTTTGTTAAACTGTCTAGTAAACCAGTTAAACTCACCAAACTATGATCATTTATAACTATTTAGAAATAAGGATTGAAATTGTCAGCAGAATAATTTTGGTCTTTGACTTTCCTTGGTTTTGCTGTTGCTACAGGATGTATTTCAATAAGTAAGACAAAAATTTTCCTGTTTTTATGTGAATCACATTATCACATTTTCTACTATTATATCTTAATAATAATGCTTTTCTCCTCTAGGAGGAACATTCTCTCAAATGAAGGCCATGAAATTATCAATTCTTTCATAGTCAATTCTAATCTTATCAATATATAATATGTACTTTATCAAGCTAGACAAACACTAATCAAGGATACACTGATATTACCTTTCCAGTAAAACTGAGTGTATAAAATTCCAATTTAAATACTGTAAATAACTTATGAAACACGTCATCTGTATTTTATAGAAATCCTTTTAGATTTCATGAGTGCACATGTTTTAGCTATTCAGCAACAGGCTTCCCTCTGAACTACAATGTTCAATTCTATCTAACTGCAGCCCTTCTCTCATCTACTGCATGTTCACTCTGGCGGTTGGTTCTTTCAGTTCCCTGCTAGCAGGATCCTGGAATCTATCCTCAACAGCGATGGGAAATGCCTGACAGCCCCTTTCTTCAGGTGCTGTTATCTGGGCTATATTCCAAATTGATACTCTTCTATTTCAATAAGCATAACGTATTCCTACCCACCTCCAACCCCTATCTACAGATCTTTACTGGCTTTCCCCAGGTGCTAGTTCGAGCCTCTTATGTATTAAAATCAACTTGAATTGGATTTACACGATTCCTGTCTATCTCAGATGGTGGACCTAGATTTTAGCCTGGTGATCTCTTATCTAGAGACCTTTTTAAGAGTGAAAGTATAGCTGACTTTGTTTCCCTGGATCCACTTGTTTCTGGTTTCTTCTATCCAATCTCTTTTTTTTTTTTTTTTTTTGTGGCACCGGGGATCAAACTCACAACCTCGCACCTGCCAGGCAGGCACTTAAGCCACTGAGCCAAACTCCTGGCCCTGGTTTTTTGAGGCAGGGTTGCACTATGTAGCTCAGGCCGGCCTTGCGCTCATGTTGTAGCCCAAGCCGGCCTCAAACTCACAATGCTCTGCCAACCTCAGCCTCCTGAGTGCTGGGATTAAAGGCGTGTGCCACCACGCCCGGCTTTCCATCCAATCTTCATAGCAAAGCCTATTAGGGTTATGACTGGAAACATTAATTCATCAGAAGGACTTGAAGGAAGAGTGCCAGGCATGGTAGCACACACTTATAATCCTAGCATTTGGGAGGCTGAGGCAGGAGGATTGCTAAGGGTCAGTCTGGGCTACACAGTAGAACTACACAGCAAGACCCTGTCTCAAAAAAAAAAAAAAAAAAAAAAGACTACAGGAAAAGCTTTGGTCATTGATTCATCCTAAACTCCTAGAATAGCTACTGCCACATGGTCAGTGCTCAATGGATGAAATTTAAAAAGAAATGAATGTCTTCCAGAGGTAACAATTTATCTGTATATTTATTTTAGTTGTCATCTTTTCCCAGAGATTACTTAGTTTTTTACATTTTTCTTTGGCGAAAGATTAGAGGTCACAGCCATAATACGAGATGTAGCATTTGGCTTAGTACCAGTTGACAATTTTGATTTTTTGTTTGTTTGATAATTTTTAAG